>VKHL01000092.1:0-111586 GCA_015146655.1 Ochromonas danica
TGGATGGATAGGTATGCTCCATGCTCTACCCAATTCTTAACCAACTTCTCATCCATGATAAGAGGGACAGCCACAAAGGAGGAGTTAAAAGAAAGCTGACCCACAAAGAATCGCTCTGTAAGTGGTCTCGTCTGCAAGTCTTTGGCAGCTTGTTTGTTGAAACGAGCATTAAATCTATTCGTATACTTATTGATTCCTTGTCGTTGATCTTTGACATATTGTTGAAGGAGAGGAGTGAGATCCAATTGAATGCTTTCCATGACCTTTTTGTCTTCTTCTTCTTCCTCCTGTTCGTCACTACAAGGATTATGATTGTTACTATGATAGGATATACGGAGATAGCTACCATCAACTTGGATACCATACTTTGTATGATAAATTAAGATATCTTCTAAATGAATGGCTAAATAGCGTACATGACCTAAATCATCCATTAATGCTTGATTATGTAAATAGAGTGTATGATATTTGAGTTGTGAAGGTAAAGTAGATCCAAAGCTTTGTAAGAGGTTATCAACATAAGAGTTTCGGAGATAGATTGTATGTTCATCCTCATAGGCTTCGGGTAGTCCTTGAAGTAGAAGTTCAATTTGAAGATCATCTGGTGAATGAGGAGAAGTCAAGTAAGCAGAAGATGGGGAGATTAAAGCCTGCATCTCACTATCAAGAACTTTAATATTCTTAGGTGGTAAGGAGAATGACACATTTCTGTCATCATCTCTTGACTTCGTTGAAGAACTGAAATTCAGTGCTGGAGCTGAAGAAGGTTGGGGTGGTGGTGGTGATGATGATGGTGATGGTGGGGTATTATCAAGTGGTTTGGTCTTCTTTCGAGTTGTTTCAACTTTATCTAATAAATGTTGTAGTTTATTGATCACTTTATTAACATCTTGTGATGCTTGTTTATTCTGATATGAAGAGACAATATCCAATACTGCTTTCTCTTTATTTGCCATGATATTACTCACTCTCACTCACTCACTCACTCACTCATTGATTCATTTGAAAATTGAACAGGAAGACTCGCGTTAACTTAAATCAAATGACAACTTAAATGTGTTCTAAGGAATTCACTAAACAGTAAGGGAAATTCCTTACTAGTTTGGCAGGTTAATTCTGCTGGGATTGGCCTCGAAGCCTTCACTGTGAAGAAACAAAGGAATAATGCATTTATCTTTATTAATCTTTGCATCAATTGCAGTCTTAACCTCTTCATGGATTTCTTCTAGTCCAAGGAAGGTATGGGTGCATAATAAGCCTCTTTCTTCTGCATCATCTTCTCTTCGCTTGAAGCATAGCATACAAACAGAATTTGCCTCTACTGAAGCATCACCCATGCTGCATGAAAATACTACAATATTGCAAGCTACGAACATCTTTGTGGAAAACGTCCAATCTGCTCTCTTAGGCAAGACGGAAGCATTATTGAAGACTCTGTCTCCCAATGTGATTTGGAAAAACCCTGTCCTCTCTGATAAATCATCACTCAACCAGACTTTCTCATCCTTCGCCAACTTTGCCATTGAACCTCGTATCTATGCGTATGCAATGAAAGCTGTAAGTGATGACAAGGTTAAGTTGCGCTATCAGCTGTCATATACACATCCATTGCCCTGGCGGCCACGTCTTATCATCCCTGCCATAGCGACGATCACTTACAATGCTGATCACACATCTATTACAGCTATTGAAGAAAAATGGGAGTTTTCTCTTGGCCAATGGCTTCTAAAGCTTTTCCCTCGTCTGTGGGATGTATGGCATGTCTTCCCCACCAATCTCGCTGAGTATCCTCCCGTCAAAACTTTGGCCAGAACTGGATCTGTATCCTTGGTGGAGCTTCCTGAAACTGTTGTTCTAGAGATCTGTTGGAGAGGCTCTGGTAAATATCCTGGTCCACCTCTTCAGGTGATGCCCTCATTTGGTCTGTTTGGTGACCTGACCTCAAGGGGTGCCAAAGCTGCTCCTTATTATGCGATATTACCTGTTGAAGTCTCTTCCAGTCGCTTCGATCAAAATGGCGAAGAGATGAAGCAAACGACTTGGGTATTGCATGTCCCCACTCCTTTACAAGCCCTGGTGAAGGACCGACTAGAAGAGATTTATCCTATTGAATTCGAAAGTCTCCTTGATATTGATAGTTCAAGTGAGGAAAAAGATAAGAAAGAAGACGATGATGATGAAATTGAAGCTGATTTCAAGCAACAGCGCGACAAAGCTAGCTTTGCCATGAGCTCGGTCAAGGGAGGTGCATTTCGAGGAGACTACATTCTCGATGTGGAGAGAGCAAGCGATTTGGAGGCTAAGCAATCCATCTCTTATCGCTATCGTGTTTTACCTCGTCGAAGAGTTGTTATGACTTCTGCTCGAGGTCTTCTTGATGCATCCAAAATATCCCAAGCATTAGCACGATTACGTTCTGCCATTGACAAGAAGAAATTCGGCGAATCTGTGCGGCAACTAAAAGTAAACAATATGAAGAGTGCGTTTCCTTTGCCTGACGGAGTGCAGAATTTCCAACATCTCTTTGATGCGCATCTGCAATCCGTTAAAGCAGCTTTTAATGAGAAGGCACAGCCTGCCATGGCAGTATATGAGATGCAGTACAACCTACAGCGAAACGATATATTCTTGGAGGTTGAATGAGGCTGTATAGAATCATGGCTGTTGTGAAGTATAGTGTGTGGTGGATACAGCAAGTAATACCCATTGAAAACGCACCAGAGCTTGTTTACACACAATGTTAAATCCAATGCATATATTTATACACAATACCACTCAGACAAACTCGAACAGGTGAACCATCGCCACTCTGACACTGATGCTACGGTCCTCTTATATGTCAGAGACTGCCTTGGTGTCGCATAGAACGATCAGCCACCATGTTCTACAGTACAAAACCTCAAACCCAAATCCAAACCCCCAACCCAACGGTCAGGTGCACCACTCGTGGGATATTATTATCATTCTGCGCGCGGTGGCTGGGCTGCACCTCATCCATATGCCGTCAGCTGCTGGTCTCTGGGTCTGTTCCCTGCGCGCTGCCTGGGTGGGTCTGTCTGTTCCTCTGCTGTGCTGTGTCTGCCAATCGCATCATTCCATCCATAACTCACTCATCTCGATCTATCTGCCGTTCAGGCGTTCTCCTGACTGCATTCTTCTTGCTCTTTTCACAAGTAAGATCATGACTCTTTATTAACTTCCAAAAATAATTTGTTGACATTGATTTTTTTTCTTTGTTTTATAGGTAACCTTTTGGTATTTGTTTTTGTTCTTCGAGGTTGTGTGAAAAACTCCCCCATCCTCAGATCATTCAATTGGATTAGATATTTGTTAGGTTTTACAGTCACATAATTCAAAAAAAATGCTAGTAAAATTCTTGTTTCTCCTCATATGTTTGATGATGTTGGCTTATCATGCCGGCGTTGATGCTGCGAGGTACGTGTTCATATTCTGCTATTCTTCCATTCTTTTACCCTGCATCTTACGAGTTTCGTTCTTTTCCTTTAGCTCTCCAACTGTCAAGCCGACTGCTAAGCCTTCTGTTAAGCCAACCGTAAAGCCTACTTTCAAACCTACGGTGAAGCCAACGTTCAAGCCCACTGTGGCACCTACCAGAAAGCCCACCTTCGCTCCAACTGTCAAGCCTACCAAGGCTCCTACCTCGAGACCTACCTCAAGACCAACCCAATTACCTACTGCGAGGCCTACCACGAAACCTACGACAAAACCTACATCAAGGTAAGATGACTTTTCATTCTTTTTTTAGTTTATCGTCTTATTTTGGTGTTAATGGTGTTGTTGCGAGTAGACCAACTTCGAGACCTACCTCTCACCCCACATCACGCCCTAGTACTCATCCTACTCACAAGCCTACCGAGAAGCCCACTGTTGCTCCATCTGCTAAGCCCAGTGCTTCTCCCACCAAGAAGGCTTCTTCCTCCTCTTCTTCCTCTCTGTCTGGAGGTGCAGTTGCTGGTATTATCATTGGAATTCTGGCAGGTGTCGGTCTTGGTGTCGGAATCTACATGCACATCAAGAACAAGAAGAAGGAACAACAGGCTACCTTGTTGAAGAACCAGTCTGACCACGGCTTCGAAGATGATGCTGACAACATTTAAACTAGTCATGCTTAAGAATGCGGTGAGGTCACACATTTAAAAGTTAGATTGAGAGTGCGCAATGTAGATATCCTGTAGTGAGAGAAAGAAGAGCTGCTAAGTTTTGAGGTGTGTGGATCTGTGTTTGTGTCATGCCGTCCAGATTTTAGCTTCCTTGTGAAATAGGGAAGGTTTGGAGAGACTTGAGGAGCATGTTGGGTAAGGGTTAGTCCCTATCGACTGCCTAATTTAAATTAAAACATAATTTGCAACACTTGCTGGACTTATCTGTCGAATCTGAACGAGGTGTTTTAAGGATTCTCTTACATTGTCTGGAAGTCCATTAAATTCTACCAGACTGTCCAATGCCTGTACCGGTATATTCTCACATCGACTGCACACATGTTTGCTTGCAGTCTGAAGAGCCTCCTTGATTCGCTTAGGGCAAAAGTCCGAAATCACGAGTTTCAAGTCTCAGTTTTCTGAACTTCTCTTAATTTGAGAGATTTTGCGATCATTGCACAATTCCAATTTCACAATCAAAGAAATGCCAGCAAAATACTCCTTTCTCCTGATATGTTTGACGATGTTGGCCTATCATGCCAGCGTTGATGCTACCATCAGGTGCGTGCTCCGTATTCTTCATTTCTATTGTAGCTTACGAGTTTCTCTGTTTTTCTTTACTTTAAAGTTTTCCAACGTTCAAGCCAACGTTTATGTCTGATGCTCCCACCAGGTGCATGCTCCATATTCTTCATTCCTTTCGCCCTGCAGCTTACCACTTTCTCTGTTTTCCTTTACTTCGAAGGCCTCCAACGTTCAAGCCAACGTTTAAGCCAACCCCTAAGCCCACCAGAAGCCCTAGCACCGCCCCAACGTTTAAGCCTACAAAGACTCCCACCTCAAGACCTACTTCAAGACCAACCGCTGTGCCCACGGCTAGACCAACTGCTGTTCCCACATCGAGACCTACGACTAAACCCACCAGAAGGTTGGAGAGCTATACACGTATTTTCGTCTTAGATTTGATATTTATTGTGTTGGTGTGAATAGACCAACTGCGATGCCTTATTCTCGCCCTACTTCACGCCCTACAAGAATTAGTCAGATGCCTACTGTGCAGCCCACCAAGAGTTCTTCTTCTTCCTCTCATCCCCCTTCCACGCCCTCTCTGTTTGGAGTCTTTATTATTGTGATTCTGACTGCTGTTGGCCTTTGTGTGGGATTCTTTGCATACATTAGGTACAAGAAGAAGAATCGGATGTCGCAGCCTGTGCCCACAGCACCTCCTGCAGCAGAGCATCTCCATCAGCCTGTAGAGCATCTCCACCAGCCTACTATATTGACAAGTCGATCAGACTACGTTTAAAACAGCCACAGTCAAGAATGTAGCAAAGGAATACATTTACAATAGATTTGTATATGTAGTATTAGTACTAGCTGATCGAAAAGATCTATTGTGTATGAGATCAACAGTCATAGTCTATATCTGATCAGAAAGACAGATGCTATTAGATATAGCAAGTGAGATATCTTCACGTTGATCATATTATTACTAATTGATAGTATTGTTGATTCAAATTGATGTTTAAGGATTTAATCATTTACTCTCATTGTCTTGAAGTCTATTTCGCCTAATGTTACCACTGAATATTGTAGAATTTCGATTAGGATATTCTATAGCAACTGGAGTCTATATGTTTAGAGCCTATGCTCATACTATGTTTAAAGCCTATCGCTTGCCCCGACTATAATATATCGCTAACCTAATCGGGTTTAGCTTTAGCTTTATCACACTCTATTACAGTACATAACTGGGGCTATTACATAACCCCAGATTTAGCTTTCTGGAGACCTAGAGATACCCCGCGCATAGCAGTACTAGTACAGGCCCACCCATCGGCCACTCTTTCTTCGTTTGACTGCAAAGACTATCTATCATCATCATCATCCTATCAGACTCTTCTCTTTTGAGATAGTATTAGTGACAACTTGAGATAGAAAGAAGATGACAGAAGAAGTAGTAGCATCACAACAAAAGGATCTAAATCTTCAAATTCTTATTACAGAAGGCAGAAATCCACGTGGAATCCCTGCTGCGAAATTTATTGTAAGTTATAATAATAATAATGATGATGACTATTGTTATTCCACCACCACCACCACCACCTTGTTGTTCTTTATATTTGATCATGTCAGACTAGACTTTCTTCTCATTACCTAACTTCTGATTTTTCTATTTAGGAAAATGTGGAAGAGTTTTTAGCAGGAGGAGTTTCAGTGGAGAGTGGTTTGGGGGCTTTCAATGAACTCTATAGCAAGTACAAGTATATGGTAACTACTTCATTACCATCACCTACTACTACTACTACTACTATGTCTATTTCTCTTATCCTTGGTGTTTGTGTGTGTTCATATGTATGTGTAGGAAACATCATTTGAAAGATCAAAGAATATCTACAAATCAAAGATTCCTGAGATTGAACATACCTTAGAGTTAGTTCGTGTGATGGTCAATAAACAAGAGGAAGAAGATGACCTAATTGTGGATTATAATCTTTCTGATACTGTCTATACCAAAGCTAAGGTAACAGTAAATTCATCATTCCCTATATTATCTCTTATGTGTGTCTATTATCCATTTGTATATCATACTTGTAACATTATGTAATGGTATTGTGTGGTATGTTTAGGTGGATGTTGGTGCAGGTGTAGTCTATCTATGGATTGGTGCAGGAACAATGGTGGAGTACACTTACACTGAAGCATTAACTTTGTTAGAAGAACAGTTGAAGATGTCACATCAGAAGATTGAAGAGTTGCAAGAAGATCTTTACTACTTACGAGCTAACAGTATTACTGTAGAGGTTAACATGGCACGTCTCTTCAATCACTCAGTTAAACTCAAGAAGTTAGCTGAGAATACTAATAGCAAGTAGTTTTACTTGTTATTATTGAGTCGACTAGTTGTTGTCTTTCCTTGTTATCAATATTAAAAATACTATAAACTCTCTTCAAAAGTCTTATTGGAGTCTTTGATTTATATGAAAGAAAGCCAGAAAGCATACCAATAACCTTGTGTATGTCGATCCCAGCTCTCAGATGGGCGAGGATAGGTCTAACTACTACTACTACGATATATCTAATTAACTGCACAGCGTCTGATTGAAACCTAATATCACATGAAAGAAAGGACTACTCAACTCCTCCACTACCATCTCCATGATGTTAAATCAATGGCAGCGGCTCTTTCATGCAAGAACAATCAATGATTAGAAGTCATGCGGTATTCTTCTTCTCGTCAACGATCTTGGCAAGAAGCATTTCAAAACAACTTCTAGTCTTAAACAAGGTTAGTAGTAGAGGAAACAACATTGGGAAGGCAACAAAGCAAGGCGGCAAACCCAGACATTACAAGATGCGTTCATGCCAAAGCAGGAAATTAGCGACAATCATAAACACAAAATCAAAACTATTCAAGATATACGAGCTAGAGCTAGCTGAAATAGATCATTGAAATATAGTAAATACATAATCATCATATCAAGCGGTAGAATTATCTCCATCTGTTCTGGAGGTCTGATTTATCTTTTGCTTCTCATTATGTATCATTCTTTGGTGATCCATCCAGGCTAACCATAATCGATGAACAATCAGAGCAAGCAAAGGCACTAAACACATTACCAAAACAAAATAGAATCCAACCCAAGCACCCTCCTTATCACCAGCGATATCAAACAAAAAGCAAGACAAGAAGACGAGCATTAGGACAGAGAGAGGTCTCATGGAGACTAACAAGGCAGCAGGCAGTTCTTGACATTCTTTGCTAACATGTTGCACGACCGGGTTTTGATTCTTGGTCATCATAGAAGAAGAAGAAAAACCAGATGGAGAAAAGGAAATCATGAGATTGTTTGCTATCTCACTTGAAGAATCACCACCCACTTCCGTGAGAATGTTATCCTGTTTGGAAGTGTGATGAATCAAGCGTAAAGGTATATTGCTTGGATTATTACTCTTGTTTGATTTCGAGATTAATAGATAAAACCTTGCTAAGGCCCATTGTGTCAAATAGGTATTTGTCACAATCGCCAAGCAAACTAGAACAGCTAAATAAGGCAAGACCATTCCAAATGTTAGTAGTGTACCCATCATCATCGTCAATCGAACAGAATATTCTGCTGCAGAGAAAACATGTTCAAAATTATCATCACCTAGAAAATAGCTTTGCAATCCTTCTATTACATTCTTCTTCCATAGAGGTGGAAGAAGAGCAGAAGATGTGAAACTACTACTTGATCTCATTCTCTTTATCACGGAAGAAGATGTATTGTTCATATCCAATACGCTATCTCCGCTTCGACTATGTAGAGGAGACACAAAGTCATCACTGACACCAACTCCAAGTTTACTATTAGTCTCATGTTCAGGGGAAGACGTCTGCTGATCATGGTAGAAGGTCAACAACAGAACAACAACTGGATATAACACTCCCAACAACAGATACTTATAGACAAAGACATATCCATATTCTTGTAGTAAGGCAGAGCTGCATTGATATCCATAGCTAAAGGGGGGTTGGAAATCTGAAGTTATGACAGCGTTGACAGTACTTACACACGTACTGCCACTCACTGTGACACACACTGGATAAGTATAGGACACGGTGATATAAGGTGGAGATACGAAGACATAGTAGAAACAATCAGAACTAACAAGCAATGTGGCTAAACAAGGTGCAACGATTGTATTGAATAACATTAAACAACTGTAAATAGTAATAGTTGCAGAATTCCATCCATTCGTCATTCGGTCTGTATTATTCTTCACTCCATCAATGGTGTTAGTTGTGTTATCATTAGAACCGTCACTTGGATGTAATGCTTCTTGCTTTCTTCCTCGTTCTCGTGCTTGTGCAATCCAACGAGAAAGTACCAAGAACAGAATGCGAGACCACACTACTTTGAAGCCAGTCATGGCCACAGACAGGAAGAATGCCTGCAAAACGGAAACCTGTAAATAGAGGTAGACATATGTAGCATTGACTACCATGACTATTGTGATATTCCCCACTGCTATCACCAACACACGGAGAAAATAGCACCAACTCTCATTGTTTTGACAAGCAATGAACAATCCATACCACCAACACATTATAGACAGGTGGTGACCATTCTGACGATTACCTGCGTGATAAAGAAAAGAAGAACCAGGATATGCACGAAAGTAAGCAAGACTAGCTGTTAGACCAAGAAAGAGAATCAACAATGCTATTGCAGCAGATTGTCCTGACAGAAATGCTGCTGATGGCGTCCACGCATATTGATGGTCGTAGCTACCATAGAAAGAAGATAGTGTGATATAGAGAGGAACACCCAGCAATACAATCAATAACATCGTCCGCACACTGAATTGGCGAATTAACCGTGACAACTGACCCACTACTACGATTTGACTTCGAAGAAAGGAAAAATCACTTGGGTCAGCACGATCTCTCTTTGCTTCTTTGCTCGTGCTGATCTCTTCTAACGTATAGGAACAGACTGTTTGCCACTCTTCAATCTGCTTCAAGAGCATCTCAACTTTGTCTAGCAGTCGTTCACAACAAGTTCTAGGCTGTACAGGCTGATTGCCTTTCTTGTCATTTGCATTGTTAGAGCCAGCATCATGCTTTTCCGCCTCACCTGATCCACTCACACCAACTATTACCTCCTCTTGCTTCTCACCAAAACACTCAGCCATCTGCTGATCTGTGATTTGCTGCACCCTACATTGTTTTCTTCTTCTCTTTAACAACTCAAGCACAATAAGACTTACAACTAATAAACTACCAATAATGACCACACATATGATGAGACTTGTGTTCAACGTCACCGAACCACAACCATATTGACTCTTGTATGGATCATTTGGAGGTAGACTCTCTTTATCACTATTGCTTTCATCTTGACATTGGAAGATATTGCCTCTCAATATATCGACATCCGCCATATGATAGTAATCAGCAGGGATCTTGCCAGACAGGCGATTTATGTCCAAAGCGATGGATGCATTATGAAAATAAGAAGAACTGCTCTTCAATATCCCTGTGAGCTTGTTGAAGCTCAGATCAAGGTTGACCCATGGGTTACTTTGTACGGAATCAGGTACTGTCCCTGTTAGTTCGTTGTGAGATAAAGAGAGATCAGAAAGCAAGCTATTCTCAGCCAAATCAGGAATGGTCCCTGTCAAACTATTCCCGGATAAGTGCAAGGTGACTAACACCTTCAACTCCTGGAATAAGCATGAAGGCAAACTGCCATGAACTGCATGCCTACCCATGATGTAGGAAGGCGCCCAAGATGAAAGCACGCCATCAGACGAAGAGAGCGTAGCCTTGCGACAACTTGGAGCAGCCGATAGACCATCCAATGCTGCCACTTGCAACTTACTGGCTTTGCAAAGGTCAGATGAAATCGTTCCTGTGAAGCAATTCTCTACTGCTGCCAGTGTGTTCAGTTTGGTCAATTGTGCGAAGTCGGATGCTGGAAATGCACCACTGAAGCGATTGTTCGACAGGTCCAAATAAAGCAAAGAAGGAGTGGTAAGAGAAGTGAAAGTCCCTGGCAAGGATCCTGATAACTCATTTCCACGTAAGAACAACCAAACCAGCTTAGGCATTGTCTCATGCACTTGAAACGGTCCCGTCAGTCCATTCGAGGAAATATCCAGGATGGAAATATTATGTAATGACATCAATGGCGACGTCTCTCCTGTGAAGAAGTTGCAGGAGATGTTCAAAAATTCAAGACGATTTGATTGTATGGATAGAGCGGATATAGGGCCTGACAAGAAATTAGTGTCTAAACGAGCAGCTTGAAGTATGGTCAGAGAGGAAAAGGAAGCAGGTAGACTCCCACTACATCCACATCCACCCACATCTAAATACTCCAAATTAGCCAGTCTACCAAAATCTCCTGGTAGACTACCATAGAAATAATTAAATCCCATTGACAATAGAGCCAAAGATGTAATATTAGCGAGAAAACTAGGTATGCTTCCTGATAGCAAGTTTCCAGCTACACCAAGCGATAGCAGATTCTTTAATGAAGCCATTTCCATAGGTAAAACACCTGTGAAAAGGCAATTTTCCAAATACAAATACTGTAACATGCTCATATTCCCCAAAGTAACGGGAAGAGTGCCTTCGAGCCAATTCACACCCAAATAAATCTCTACTATCTGCTTCCAGTTCCCTAGTTCAGCAGGAAGAGTCCCAGACAGAGTATTCGTGGTTGCAATAAAAACCTCCATATTCTCCAACTGACCAAGTTCAGCAGGAAGACTACCTGTCAGTCTGTTTGTACTTATATCCATATAATACATGCTAATCCACTGACCTATTGCACCATCTAAACTGCCTGATAGAGCATTGTTAGACAGCGATGCCAACTCAAGTCCAGATAGCTCGTACATTGTGGAGGGAATCGTACCCGACAATATGTTCTCATATAAACTTAGAGACAATAATGCACTTAATTGACCAATCGAAGAAGGAAGTATGCCTGAGAAGAAGTTCTTTTCCAAATCCAAATAAAGCAAAGCAGATACTAGACCAATGTCATCGGGAAGTGATCCAGTTAACATGTTTTGCATGACTCCTAGATAGGTCACAGACTTCAGATTGCCTACTGATACTGGAAGATGGCTTGTCATAAAATTATATTCCATAGAAATATACTGCATTAGTGAGCAATTCGCAATACTGTCTGGAAATTTGCCTGTGATCAAATTCGAATAAGAGGACAAAAAGGACAGCCTAGAAAGGGAGCCAATATCACCAGGTATCGAACCAGTGAGAAGATTCGAATATATGTACAAAGTTTCCAGCAAGATTAGTTGTGATATGTTCTCTGGCAAGCTGCCTGTTAGATAATTCCCAGAGAAATCCAAGTTTGTCAAAACCATGGCATTCGTGAGAGTGGAAGGGATAGAACCACTTAAACTATTACTGCTTAAGCTTAAAATGGACAAATAAGATAGGTTAAATAACGCGGGTGAGATCGTTCCAGTTAGGCCATTGTTAACTGTTATTGTTAGACCGCCCAAATACTCGATCTGTTTCAGCGAGTCGGGTAAACTACCGCTCATGTTGTTATTCGATAGAATAATATTATAGACGTGCTCCTCACAGCTGCTGGATTTATGACATACTACAAAACAAGCGATTCCTTGCCAACCCTCACTGCAAGGATCAGGATTGGATTTTGTGAAATTCCATGGAACTCCTGTCCAGATCCAATACTCACCATGGGTTGCATTGTAGAGGTCATACAAGGCATCCAATTCAGCCTGTGGGAGAGGATCAGGATTGATCTGATTTTCAGTCACAGTGAGGAGGACTTCTTGCTCTTTTATTTGGTGGGAGGGGTGCATTTCATTCTGCTGGTGTAGATGATTTTGGTGACCGATGAGATTTCCCCGTGAATGAACAAGAAAAAGGAATAAGAACAAGAAGTATAGAAGAAGAGATCTAGCAAAACCCATCCCAATTCTCATTCTCACTCTCATTCCCGTCATCAGTACAAATGATATCAAACTGACTGATTTTCAGGATGTCTATATCTGCATCAACAAGGATAAGAAGTAAAAACTGTCTTTAATCAGCTTGACATCAAGATCACTCACTTCCAGAGTGAAGCGCAAGCACACCATCACCCAGAGTGAAGTTAACGCGTTGCAGCAGCAGTAGTGGCTTGGGGCTAAAATCTGGGTTTTGGTTGTTGTGTTGTCGTGGTTGTGTTCGTGTTTGGGGTGGAGATTCTGCAGTGACGGCGCCTTTGAGGCCTTTGCATTCTCTGCTTCGCCATCGTGAGGGGGAGGAGATTCAGATCGAGATTAACGACATCCGACTTGACTGGTAGCGGTAGTCATTCGATTTCTTTCCATTCTTCTCTACCTTCTTTCTTCCTATACCATCATCATTCTTTTTGTTTCGAAAAGAGATAACTTCCATCAATGATAGATGTGGCCAGTTTACGACCTTTTGCTGCCTTGACTTGTTGGGGGTTATTAGGTGTGACTCTGCGCCACAGTTTTGTTTATCATCATGTGCCTTTCCTTGATCATAAAGAAGGATATGTACCAACGTTAACAAAAAGTGATCTAACCTCATTGTTAGCCTCCTCAGAACGAATTCTAGCAGACGTGGAACTCATTGACTCCACCTTACCATTGATTATGGTGGCTTTTGAGATCATCATGTGGTTTCAACTATATCCTATGCTTTACTATCTGGCTGTGATTACTCTGATTGTCTTGTTCTTCCCTTATCTACAAAAGTGTAGTCAGTATTATCCCTATTGTTCTAATGGGATCTACTATCGCTCTTGGCATCATCACTTTATGACATCTTCTCTGATCTATCTAGGAGGTGCCATTGCAGCAGCGATCTGTGGGTATCACTATATGACATTCTTGTGTAGTCTCACTGTATTAGGATCCATGCTGTATCATCGTCATCGGGAAGGACAGTTCTTTAATATGGATAACATCTTCGCTACCAATAAGCTCTTCTTATGGATCTATGTGATTGCTCATGCTTTTGATCATTGGTTTGACTTTGCTATCATGGGTGTTCTGTCCTGGCCATTATTTGCAGGTGTCTTTATCTATTGTGGCGACCCTTCGGAAATCATCTCCTTTGCACCAACTGAGGGCAAGCCAGCAGCTTCTGCTTCTTCAATGTCCCTTCTACAAGGTCTATGTTGCGTACGTAATGATCGACCAATATACTTGGTCTGGCACACAGTCTGGCATATAATCTCGGGGATGGGTCCTATCTTATCGGTGATCTACCTGCACTTTTTCCCTCTTACAGAAGAGCATCATCCCTACTTGGCCTCTATGACACCGTGGGGCGTCACTCCTGAGCAATGCCTCTTTATCTATACGCTGGGGTTGTCAATAGCAGGGAATATCTTTTTGAATTTCCTATCAATTGGTCCGATGCGTTAGTTGGAGAAGCATTTCTTTGACTTCTCTCGCAATTGACCGGCTGTAGCTGTTGAGTTGAGGTTAGAAAGAGAGCTTAGATGTATATAAAAGAATAATGATATTAATAATAATAAAAGCTAGACTTGAAACTAAATGGGATTTGTAATTAATATGATGAATTAATGATAGAGAGAGAAATTCTCAAAGTTTACGATGTAGTCTAATCAAATTAATTTCGTCAAATCCGTCATCTCGCCGCTGCTGTTCGGGTGTTGTAGGAAGTTTGTCTGCTGCACAAAAATCGGGTGTTTTTCCAAAAGTCCATGGCCCAACGGTTTCGCACACCCAACGCTTTCTTGTTGAAACAGCTTCTATTCTGACTTAAAAGTCTGTTTTGTGGAGATTTTGCTCGCCACTTTCAACGATTATTTCTCTCGCCACTTTCCTTTGCTTTTGCTTTTGCTTTGTTTGCTTTTGGCCTTGACTTTGACTTCGGCTCATCTTCTCTGAATTAAATCTGAACGAGTGAGATTCAGAGAGGGATTAATAAAGCAAGAGAAAATTTTAAATCATCCTGACCTTATTAGAAGTATTATTGTTTGTCATTATCGGTATTTCATAGTTCGTGTAAGTTATGGGAAATAGTGCCATCTCTCATGAAGGAGAGTTTGAGAGCAATGCCTTACTGGATGAAGCCTTGGGGTCTTCAATTCAAAGAAAGCCTTCCTATAGCAGTAGTCTGAAGCATGAGGAAGGTGTGCATGCCTTTACTACTGATGACATCATCAAACCAACTCCCGTCCCACAGACATCCTCAATTGTCAGTCAGTCTTTACCAGAATGGCCATCAAAGAAAGAATTGAAAGAAGAGGAATCCTCTGTGAAGATAGAGAAGAACAAGAAAGATAAGAAGCAGATTAGTGTAAGTGGTGGCAGTAGTCGTCGTAGTGGTAGTGGTGGGGATGGTGGGAGTCCAAGGGGAGAATTAGAATCTCTGTCTGCTCTTCCTGCAACAACTAATGGTGGTAGGAGTGCGGTAAATATTGAAGCTCTTCCTTCTACTGGTACCCTACCCATTAGCGCAACCACCACAGTGACAGCTGTAGGTACAGGTACAGGTACAGGTATGAATAGTGCAACAGATACAGGCACTGGTACAGGTGCAATAAAGAGTGATAATAGTACAAAACAAATAAATTCTTCTGTTGCTGACTCACGATCTAAATATAGTAAATTCCATACTAAGAAGTTGACAGAAGAAGATGCTGTAAGTGATGTCTCTGGTAGTGATGATGTAGAACCTGTTGATATTCTTTTACAATTTATTCCTTATTATGGTCAAGGTGATCCTTCTAATGATTCTATTGTACGATCTGCTTTATCAAGTTTACCTGTTGAAGATATTGATGCTAAAGATGAATATGGGAATACCTTATTATTATTAGCATGTCAATATCGTTGTGAAGATTTAGTACGTATTATGTTGAATAAAGGAGCTGATCCTAATGCAGTCAATTCAGCTGGAGCAAGTTGTCTTCATTTTGCATGTTATCAAGGGTCAGCATCCTTAACAATTACTAAGATTCTCTTACAAAATGGTGGTAATCCAGATGTAGCGGAGACAACGTATGGATGTACACCTTTACATTATGCTGCAGGAAGTGGAGATATGGAATTTTGTAAGTTAATCTTACAATATGGTGGTCAGATTGATGCTTATGATTATTATAATTATACTTGTGTGGATTATGCTCGTGAAGCAGGTTTCCAAGAAACAGCGGATTTCTTACAAAAACGATTAGATAAAGTCAATATGAAGAATAGTTATAGTAGTATGAAATATGGAGGTGGGGGTAATGGAGGATCAAGAAAGATGTCTCGTACAGCTTCAAATTATGGTAATAAAGGAGGAAGTAGTGGTAATGGTAGTGGTAGTTATGAAGATATGGCGTATTGGGAAGCTCATCTAGATCCTGATTCAGGGTCAAAATATTATATTCATACCAAGACTGGAGAATGTTTATGGGAAAGTGAACTGAAAACACGGATTGCTTCCTCTCAACAGCAACTTCAACTTCAACAAGAACAATCAGAGAGTGTGACTGCTGCTGGTAAGAGCAGTGCCAACCTCCTCTCTAACCCCACTACCGCTACCACTACCACGTCACAAAAGACTACTACTACTGCTACTTCACCTTCTAAAGAAAGTAATAAGATTAGTGAAGCTCAACTTCTCACTCAAGCAACAGAAGCTCGTTTAATTGCTTTCTTAACCAAACATGATCCTGTTCGTTTACCTGAAGTTTCAACTTTACTTGAGAAGTATCATGGACAAGAACAAATTCTATTAAATGATCTATGTAAACAATATAAAGTAGAAGAAGATCCTGAATTTAAAGCTTTCCAAGAGAAATTAAATGAATTACGACTATCTGTTAAATTATCTCATGTGAAAGTGAATGATATGAATCAAGTTGATCCTCTGTTATTACAAGATATTATACAAGAAACAAGAAAGAAATTAGTTCATGAATTACAAGATGAAAAAGAACAATATAAGAAAGAAATAGATCAAACATTAGAAAAAGAGAAATTAACTTATCGTAGTACTATAATAGAGAAAGAAGGTCTTATTGCCAAACTATCTGCAGAAATGGAAGGATTAATTCAAGTGAAGGATTCCATGGAGAAAGACATGGAAAACATGGAAAAGAAATTAAAAGCTTTACAATCCTCTGATAATTCAATACAAATTGATTTACAAAATGAATTAACACAATTAAATGAAGAAAATCAAGTATTAAAAAATCAAATTCATCAATTAAATCAAGAATTATTTAGAAATAAAGATCAATTAAAAGAATTAGAACAAACATTATTAAAGTTAACTGCTGGAAAAGAAGAAATGTTAGAACGTGAACAACAAGCAGCAGCTGAACGATTAGAACAACAAAAGCAACGGGATGCTCAATATACGGCAGAGTTAACTTCACAAGAGAGCAAATTCCGAAATTTAGAAATGAAATTAAAATCTGATATTAATCAATTAAAAAATGAAAATATTAGAAATGAAAAGATATTAAAAGAAGAGATTGAAGAATTGAAACGTATGAAAGATCGTGAAATTGAAGTATTAAGAAAGTAAGTGAATTTCTTCTTCTCAATAGATGGATGATCTAGAGATGATCATAATTGAATACCATGAGTGGGGGTGGGGTCATATGGTGATAAACAATGATGAGTGATGATCTCAAAGACAAGCTTGACTATCCTATGACTCATTCTCTCTTTCTTTATCTATCTTTCTTGTACTTGTCATATTTCTAATAAAGAAAAAGAATGATGAATATACTAACAAATGCTATCTTGTATTTGAACTTGCTTTATTAGGGAGTTAGCAGATCGTCGTGCTCAATTTGCACAAGAAATCAGTGCTAAGCAAATGGAAGTTGATGACTTCAAAAGAGTGGCAGAAGGAGCCACAAAGCGTGCTGAAGAAGCTGAAGAATATCAGCGATTGGTTCAAAACGAAATTGCTGAAGCAAAAGTTATTCAGAAATACAATGCTCAGTTACATAAGTACGTTACGTGGCTTTCTTTTGATTTTTCATTGTTTGAACTGACTTTATCATTTTGTTTTGTGTTTCTAGGGATTTATTGCGCGAACAAGTTGCTCGTAAGAAACTTCATAATGATATGGAGGATATGAAAGGAAGAATCCGTGTCTATGTACGTGTACGTCCATTTTCTAATTCAGAACGAGAACGTGGATGTCAAGAAGCTGTTGTTAAAGATGGTAAGATGACAGTATTGGTTAAAGGAGTCGGTGCACCTGATGCCAGAAAGAACTACGACTTTGATCAAGTGTTTGGAGGATCTTCTTCAGAAGGAAATAGTCAAGTGGATATCTTTAGAGATACAAAACATCTTATGCTATCAGTAATCGATGGGTATAATGTTTGTATATTTGCCTATGGTCAAACAGGTGCAGGCAAATCTTATACCATGATAGGTGCAGCAGATATAGGCACTTGTCTATCAGAGAATGGAGATTTTGATGAAGATGCTGGTATCACTCCTCGTGCTGTATCGGAGGTCTTTCGCCTTCTCAATGAACGCACTGCCCAAATTGACTATACAGTGGATGTTACCATGTTTCAGCTCTATCGTGACAATATTGAAGATCTTCTGAAAGAGAAAAAGAAGAAAGCAAAGAATGAAGAAGAGGTGAAGGATCCTCCTCTAAAGATAGTTCTCGCTGAGCACAGTCCCACAGGGTTAGTGCATGTAGAAGGTGCAGTATCGATGCCAGCATCTTCCCCATCAGATGTGATGCGAATCTTTGCTAAAGGCTCAGCAAGAAGAACTACGGCCTCAACTCAGATGAACGCCGAAAGTAGTCGATCTCATCTTATTTGTTGCCTTGTCATTTCATTGATAAATAAGAGGTCAGGAGCGAAGACAGTGGGCAAGTTGACTTTGGTGGATCTTGCCGGTTCGGAGGTAAGTAGAGAGTTGATTATTGTCCGTTCTGAAATTTAGTGTAATCATCGTTTGGCAATGCTTGTTTAGAGAGTCGATAAGTCAGGTGCAACTGGTGAGCAGCTCAAGGAGGCACAGAGCATTAATAAGTCTCTATCGGCCTTGGGTGATGTGATTGCAGCATTGACAAGTGGTCAGCAACATGTTCCATATCGCAACCATCCTCTTACAATGCTGATGTCGGATTCCATCGGTGGAAATGCCAAGACGCTTATGTTTGTCAATACATCGCCCGCAGATTATAATGCCCCGGAGTCTAATAGCTCTTTAGCATTTGCCAGCCGGTGCAAAGACATCACCAATAATGTCGCTGCAGCGCCAGGGGTTCAAGCGGCACAGTTAACAGCCTTGAAGAAAGAACTTGCCAAGCTAAAGAAAGGAGGCGGCGCACCAGGCGCTCCAGGTGCTCCAGGTGGCAAGGGCGGTCCACCTCCTGGAGCAAGTTTAGCTCGTCCAGATACAGCTGTCCAAGGGGCCGGGCCACGTCGTTCTTAATCACTAGGGATCAATCAATTCGACTTTTGGTAATTGAGAATCAGTGGTGGCGTTTGGTGGAAAATACTTCCTAGAGCAACATTTGGTATTGGCAGGTATCTCACCCGCCATTTTGTGAGTGGTAGAGTGTTAGGTGTGAAATTATGGTAAACGATTCAAAACGACATCAAAGTATCAATGGTTCGGATTTGCAATGAATCTTTACATAACATGAGACCTCAAACTGATAGCTATCTAAGATGCCTGCTGCCCAGAAGACCTCCACTCAATCCTTCCATTTCTTTGGTGGGGAGTGATGCTTTTCCGCTGAGCCAGGGGCTGTGGAGGAGTTTGTAGGAGTGAGTTGCTCCAGCAGGTCTCGAATATGCTCTTGGTACATATTCTTCACCTCCATCATATCAGTTAGAGATGCCTCCAGCTCTTCTTCTTTTTCACCTAAACGGTAAATGACATGTCAAATGGCAAATCTGACACGAAGTGACTGATCAAGGAGGTTCTCACCTAGCAACACTAGCAAGACATCTTTTTGCTTCGTCATCTCTGCAAGGTCTGCTTGCAGTTGCGCCAACTCCAGCATTTCTTCTTCTAATTGAGCATTGCGAGAAGAGAGGAAGCTCACTTCTTCCAACAGAGCTGCTCGAGACATCTCGAGCTTCGAGATCTGCATTTGCAACGATGAAAGTTCTTCATCTCGTTGGCGCTGGCGTTGCATCATCTTCTCTGCAGCGACATAGGAAAGTTCTCCATCTATTTGAAACAGTCAAGATCGAGTAAGTCATCTTCATGCTATAGGCAACAAAGGAGGATTCACTAACTCGCTAATGTTGTAGGAAGATTTGTAGTCTCTTTGTTAAGTCCCTCGTCGACACCTCCCAAGGTTCCATCACTATGATTCATTATCAATGGTTCTGTTTGAACTGTCAGTCGATTATGGAGTTTATGTGATTTATTCATCTTCTGGTTGTGTTTCTCGATCCTCAGCTGCTCTGTCAGATTGCTCACCTCACTCTTTAGGCGAGCAATCTCCATGTTATGCTGAGATTGTTGCAATTGCTGATGATCTGATGCTTCTTGTAGATCTAACTTGTGCTTTATTTCCAATTCTTTCAATGCAACAGCCGCACTCTTCGTTTGTGCGATCTCATAAGCTAACTTACTTTCTAGGGACTTTCTTTCCTCGCTAAAAGATGCTTCACTTTTTTTAAATCGTTCCAATTGAATCTCATAATTGTGAATCTTTTCAGTGGCTTCTTGATATTGTGATTGAACTGTGGATAATTGAGCTTTAAGACTATTCATTTGTTCTTCTAGTAAGGTTTTCTTATGCTCGAACATCTCTGAACTGTTCTCAGCTTTCAGAATACGTTCATTGAGAGAGGTCTCAATCGATAAAAATTGGTCTGATTTAATTCTCAATTGATCTTGTAATGCTGCAATTTGTCTCAGGAAAGGTTTCGTCACCTCAGACAGCTCATTTGCTAACTGTTCACGTCCCATAATCGCTTCTTGCCATTTCTTTTGTAGATTCTGATTCTCTATCCTTAATCGTTCTTCTCGTAGATTACTTTCAAGCATTTGTTGCTTTAATGTCTCTTCTAATTGTTTGGAAGTTGCACGCAGGACAGCTTCCCGCTGTTCGATATCTCTACGAGTATTCTCTGTTTCTAACACACGACTTGTACCTTCACCAAGTTGTTTCTTAAGATCGTCTCGTTCAGCTTTGAGATCCATGATAGACTTTTTAAGGTCATTGATATCATTCCATGCATTCTCAAGAGCTTTACGTTGACTTTGTAACTCTTCATGTTTAGCAATGATCTCACTCTCCAAACGATGAATCTTCTCTGTAGTAGCTGCACTAACAGCTTGCATAGCTTGTAATGATTTACTACTATTTGCATTATCTTGTTCATACTTCCTTAAGACATCTTGAGTCTGTTCAATAGCTTTGACTAGTTGGTCTTTACTCTCTTTCAACTTGACAATCTCTTGTTCTTTCTCTTTAATTTCTTGTCGATTTTTACGAATATTCTTCTCCATCTCTGACTGCTTCTTAGCTAGTTGCTGTCCTTCAGCTTCAAAAGCAGCAAGACGACCATTCTTCTCTTTTAATTCTTCTTGTAGACCTTGAACTTGCTTCTTCAGACTATCTACTTCATCATGAGAGGTAGTACTTTGATGATGATGTGTTTGTTTCTGATGCTGACATTGTTCTCTTAGCTTCTGAACTTCTTCTTGTGCTTCTTCTAAGAGACGAAAGGTCTCACTTAGTTTGATATTCGATGACTCTAGAGCACGCTCACGTTCACTTACAATCTCACGTATCTTTAATAATTCTTCATTCCGTATCTTCAGTTCTTCTGAAGTATCTTTCATTATATCTTCTTTTCTTTTCAGTTCTTCTTGTAAAGATGTTGTTAAAGATGTTAAACGAATCATTTCAGTTTTCATTTCTTCTTGTACATTTTTCAATTCATTCTCTTTATTCTCTAATTGATCTTGTAAGGAGGTAGTCAATAGAGTCAATCGAGATAGACTATTTTTCAACTCTTCTAATTCATTCTCTGTAATAAGAGGAGAAGGTAAAGGTGTAGTATCCGTTACTACTACTACTGCTGCTGCTGTAGGAGGAGGAGGAGGTGCTATAGCAGAGGCAGCAGCAGCAGAACAGGCAGAGGATAGAGCCTCTGCATGGACTTCTTCCATTCTCTTCATCTCTTCCTTCAATGTCATAGTCACTTGACGTACTGCTTCTTCTTTCTCTTCCTCATAGACCTTCTTTTGATGAGTTAGTTGCTGATGATAGTCTTCTTCTTGTTGTTTCAACGCTTGTTGATAGTTTTGTAGTAGACTTTGTCGTTCTTCTTGACTTCGTTGTCGTTCTTGTACAAGTTGTTCTTTGCTTTGATCAATAGCTTGACGTAGTTTAGAGAGATTGTTCTGATGATGATGTTCTAGCTGTGCAATCTGATCGAGATGAGATGCTTTCCATACTGCTTCTTTTTCTTCCATCTCCTTCTTCAGACTGTTAATGGCCACCACCTCCCCAGGAGGAGAGAGAGAAGGTAGCGGTGGGGAGGGGGAGGATGGGGAGGAGGAGGACCTCTCCTTCTCCTTCTCCCTATCATTAGAAATAACCTTCTCTCTCGTTGTTGCCATTCGCTTAGGCTGTTGTCGTCGAGCTGGTCTCTCCAAGGAAGGAAGTTGTTTGGACTCTGCTAGTGGAGGATTGCTCATCTCACTCACATCAGCCTCGGTTGGATTATCCTCTAGTGGTGGGATAGTATGATTGTCTTGGTTGGAAGAGCTGTCAAGAAGAGTTGGTTGGCTGAGGTCAGCTGCTACTGCTACTGCTGCTGCTGTTCCTATTGTCTTAGAGGAAAGATCTTTGCCCACAGCTTCATCTAATTGAGATTCAATTTCATTTTGTAATTTCTGAACTTTCTGAATAGCTGCACCAACAACACCAGAAAAATTAGACCACATCTTTGTGTAACTGACAAAGAGAAAGCATAGAAAGGTTTTGTTTCTCAACTCATCAGCTAGTCTATGGGGTACAGAGCAAGTCTTGGAGGGAAACGTTGCTCGGGTCAGAAGAAACACTTTAAAACAACCTGTTTCTGCTAGGGGAAAGAACTTATCCCCCGCAAATTATAATATTGGGAAGGGGAACAGTGGAGAGGTGAAAGTCCAAAACCACGGGTTTCAACTCTCACAAATCTCCCAAAAAAAACGAAAATTCGGGACAAGCAAAAAATAAAATGCCAAACAAAATAATTGCCAGAGGTGCATATCATATGTTCTTCCACGACTAGGTGGGGGTGAAACAAGCGTGAACAGAACCGAGTAACAGAAGGTTCCGCATTCCCAGTAGTCCCCAGTCCCAAGCTGAGATCAAACTAACCTCACCTTCACTCAACAATTCCTTCCTCTGTAAACGACTGCATGACAAGCGGTATCTGTAGTCTAGTGTTGCTTGGGTGCTAGGTGTTAGTCTTCAGTGATATTTCAGTGAATGGAGTGCGCATCTTCCTTCCTTCCTTCTTTTCATGACCAGCTGTTGGAGGTAATGGAGGAGATCTCAGTCTCCAGCACTCCAAGCCGATTGAAAGAAAAAATGTCTGCATACGGCCTTCATGACTATCTCAAGCTCGCTCCCGCCTACCCCCAGTACATTCATGAGTTAGGGTTTGCAATCAAGCACCGCAACACTGAACGCCTTGAGCATTTGGTTGATGAGGTGTCCGACCCGGACAGTTCTTCTTATGGCAACTACAGTATCTTTCACACGACGAGCTGGGAGAGCTCATTGCAAATCCTGAGCCGACTGAGCTTCTTCTACACCACTTGCGAGAAGTTGATGCACAGATCGTGCAAGTCACTGCAATGGGAGAGTTCATTGTGGCACAGGCGCCTGTTCTGCTCTGGGAGAGGCTCTTGGATTGTGAATTTCATGTTTTCCAAACAAAGAGTCTCCCTATCAAGTTAGTAGTTCGTTGCTCTCAGTATTCCTTGGAGGAAACCTAGCACAGTCATGTGTTGTCTGTCTTCAACGCTGTACACCTTCCCGACCCCCAGCCTTTCCAAGGAGCGATATCAATAAACCCGACCTTTGCCTCGAAAGATTGGGCAGTGACTCTTAGTGTGTTGAAGCAGACATATGGTCTTGATATCTCCTTGGGTAGCAATCAGAGTACTCAGGCAGTCTTTGTACAAGATCCAAATACTTACGGTTTGAACGACTTGAACATATTTCTTCAATCACAGGGTCTCCCTAAGTGCAATATTGGGGGAGATGCCGCGGAGGATGCACATTGTCAGTCTGTGCCTGCTGATTGTAATGAGGGCAATCTAGAGGTGCAGTACATCTCAGCAGTTGGTGGTGCAACCAAAACCTCCTTCTGGAAGTATACTGGTGATGACTTTGTTTTGGGATTCTTACTGGAGATATCTGCTATGACCCAGCCGCCCTAAGTGATTAGCATTATGTCACGGCTGTGGGAGGTACTATGGAGCCTGAGACAGCATTTGGAAGAGAAGTTGCCTGTCAGAGCAATAATGGAGGAGTAATTACGACTGGTGGTGGCTTCTCTACTCTCTATGCTCGGCCATCTTTCCAATATCAAGCTATATAATCAAGCTGTTACCAAGTACTTGTCCAGTGCGGAAGGCCGCGCAGCAGCTGCTGGCTACAATTCTAAAGGACGAGGTTATCCAGATGTAGCCGTCCTTGCTTTCAATTATCAGATCGTATTAAATGGACAAACGACTTTAGTATCTGGTACTTCTGCTTCGGCACCTGTGATGGCTGCAATGTTATCTTTGATCAATGCACAGCGTGCCGCTGTAGGCCGCGCATCTCTTGGGTGGGTCAACCCGGCGCTTTATAATGTTGGCTGGGACCCGGTGACGGGGTTGGGGCATCCCCACTTCCCACGATTGCTAGCCACATTGATGAGCTTTAATCCCACTCCATCTGTTGCTCCAACGCGTTCTCTAACTGTCCCTACTCGTGTTCCTACTCGCAGTAACCCTTCTACTCAAAGCCCCACACTTGTTCCTGCTGGATGGGTAACCCTTGTCCAATACAATGAAGGCAACTGTGAAGGAGAACCTTATCAGCTTACTTCAGACCCAACAGAAACTTGTTTGCCAATCTACAAGGTCGATCAGAGCACTGGAGATGTGCTAATCTTAGGCTATACTCGCTATAACTGTGCTGTAGATTGTGCTTCTGTGGATGTAAAGCGCTACCTTACTAGCCAATGCAGTGAGAATCATATCGACTCGCAGCTTACTCTTTTCACAGGATGTGCCTACCATGCTCTACAGTAATTAATGCTCTACATTATTACTCTCCTCAAACGACATCGAAACGTTTGATTTGTGATGCAGGCGATCATCATAATGCTCCTGTTCGATCTGAGTTCTCTTCCTCTTCTTACTGCATCACTCCTATTCCAACCCTTCTGGCTGCCTTTCCAACTCAGTAAGTGAGACAGATGCTGTCCAACAAGAAGTTTGTATGATGATCTTTCATCCTACTGAACAATCCTATCTTTTTCGAGGCCTTGAATTGTTGGTCTTCTCTGATATTGAATGCAAACCTTACAAACTTATACGGAGAGATAAATTATCCTCACAGTGTGTAGCTGCAGGGAATGATGACGGTAATAATGATGATGTTTATATAGCTGGTGGCGATGCTTTATACGAGACGTGGCAAAATATATCAGCGAGCTCTTCGCCCACATTGTATCCTTCGCCTTCGCCCGCCACCTTCCAGTGGACATTCCTGGAATGGGAGCGAGCCAATTGATTGGGGAATGGCGGTGTTAGGCTTCTTTGTAGGACTAATAGGGACTCTCATTTTGGTTCTTGGCATCGCTTACTTCTTCTTTCATGAGCCTTTCCTTGAAATCTGCCGAAGCTGTTGGCAATGTAGGGAAAGAGATTAGCTCCAAAAGAAAGCACGTTCCGTTGCACGATGATGAAGACGAGCTTGAAATGAATGGCTTGTCTCAGTAGAGGAACTCTCTCTCTCTCTCTCTTTCTCTGTCTCTCCAGTTACTACATTAGTATTGCTTATTCTGCCATAATACGAATTGATAGATAGTCCAGTCAGATTGCAAAACAAAACAAGAAACAGCGGCTCTTTAAGTCAGCTGGATAGATATAATCATAATCATAATCAAATATATAATCAGCTATAATCATATAGCTGGATAGATATATAATCACAACTATTGATAATGACTTGTTGTATTCTAGTTTTGATGTTCAGCGCAGTGACCGTAGCAGAATCAAGTCGTCCTACACTTGTAGCTTAGCAGTGCTGTAGTAGTGGTCCCTCCTTCTCTTCTAAGATAGACTAACCATGTCAAGAATATCTCCAGATAACAACCACAGTACCACATACACAACATAGTATAAAGTATGCTCATCAACTCAATCCAACAATCTAATTAACTTCGTCTCTTAATCCAGCGATGAGATTCTTTATTGAACCTATAATAGAATCTCTTTCCTACAATTCCCACTTCAAGACTAGAAGGCCACTGAACATTTTCATCCAGTAACAATCCATCCAATATCTCTTCGGATAGTGATTGAGACATATACAGCTCGACTTCTCTCAGACTAGAATGTTTTGATATTGCTATAAGACTCTTGATTCCAAAACGAGAGTTTCGAAACTTCGTCAACAATTGACATGCTGTGATCAACTCACTCAACACCTCATCGAAATAGCTGAAGTAAGTCACGTTTATAGGTCCTCTTATATGATCTTCAACACGTAACTCTGTCAAACTCTTCGCGTGCACTATGATGGCTGCCAAAATAGCATCAGTATAGCGATTGTTAATGACCTGCTCCAGGTGCAAACTGTTCAAATGAGGAAGATCCTGTAGTAGGGAGATCAAAGTGACTTCTGGCGCAGAAGTAATTACACAAATCTGATAAGGTTCCAGTATAGACTTCAGATTGTACACAGGATGATAGTTGTCTTCTAAGCTGCTTAATCGTAAAGTCACTTGTTTGTACTTGTTTTTTCTTCTTAATGCATGAGATAAACACACAGCCCAATCCTCATTTGAACATTTAACCGTTATAGTCACAGATTTCATTCTGTCATTTGTCTCGATAGTCCCCGCAATACACACATCCTCGAGATGTGGACATTGTTCATAGAGATCATGTAGGTTCCCTATGCTACATGGATTAGAATTAGAGCTTACTAAGCGAGTCAACTTTGGACATGATCTTGCCACTGAGACCATGAGATCATCGATATTAGAGCAATACCCCCAGTTAAACTCCAGGATCTTTAACAAGTCTCCAACTGATGAGAGATAGGATAGTAAATTAATAGGAGCTCGTGAAAACTCATCATCCATACGAGCATCTAACCTTCTCAGATGAATGTGATTCTCAATGAGGGTAGATGAGATTTGATCTGAAAGATAAAGAGTAAGATCTTGTAAACTAGAGGCATGCTTTTGGATAAGGTTTGCTACTATCTCATGACTTTCATTACATCTTAATGTACCTTGTATAGAGAACTTGATAAGAGAATTCCCTCTCAACTTGTTCGCTAATACTGATAAAACAACACTATCACTAAGATCTACAAATTTTCCATAAGTATCATCTACCCATATAGTCACGTCCTGTAGATTATGACAATGACTCAAAAAGACAGAGAGATTGGTCTTTAGTTGAAAATGATCAAGAATGGATTCATTCATATGTGATGCCTCTATCTGAATAGAGAGAAGAGTTGGACAGTAGGATGCTAAGTCCAAACTTGTCATAAGATCTGGTAAGACATTCACATTGACAAGAAACCCAGTCACATAAAACACCTTGCGATTGTTCAGCCATATATAGAATAGCCTCATCTTTTGATTAGAACTTCTCCAACTATTAAATTCTCCTGTCATTTTAAGATCCGTCAAAGAAGTCAACCAAACGTTTCGTATACTCTTCTCAACACAGGCTACATCCAACCTTGACAAATCCTCCCATCCCAACCACTGTGAATAAATTCTGTGAAGAATATCTCTTGGTAACCTCCACATAACACTCGATGTGTTGATTTCGTTTGCAAGCAACAGGACATTCATGCACTGCGCAGCGACATGTTAAAGGGTGTTAACTTCACGTAATAGACTAATTTCCGGATTCATGATGATTTATGATGAAATTTATCAGGTGCTGTATAAATTTCGGGTTTCAACGAGGTAGAAGCTTCTATTGAGAACCTTCCTGCTTACTTTAATTCTCCAATTGCTCGATCTTTGGAGAGGAAGTACCCCCCAAAAAGCTCTAGCTTCTGTACGCTAAAACGTAATGAAAACAGATGATAGCTTCTCTTATTTTTCAAACACACAAACATTATTCTCTCTCCATTACTCTTAGACTAGCAATACATTAGCAACGCAGCAATATTTCATATATTTCAGTTGACTTTAATCTGATTGAACCCTGTGTGAACGGTTAGATCTGCTTGCCATGGGGGATGGTAACATCGATGAGGATCTGACCCAGTGGCATAGGTTTGAGCCACTTTGTCCATCAAAGTCAAGTAGTCTCGCGAGCAAGAGGAACTTCGAATAGACTCCACCAGTCTGCTATCCTCATACCAAGGACAATCTTGCTTGTTATCTTTCTTTCCAGCGTAAATAATGAATCGACCCAATAAAAGAAGCATTCCTTGAGCGATCAAAACTCTTCCAGCAGGAATACCTTTTGATTGCTCATAGAACGTGCCGGACTTTTCTCTCTGAAGCACCATTAGTATCGAGAAGAACGAATCAATCGACAGAATGCGGTGGTTGAGAATAAAGGAAAGAACAATATCCGATGGAAGTTCGCCAAGCTTGATCTTCTCAACATCTCTGCAGTATCCAACCATCAACTCAGAAAGAGGTTGAATATCTCCGCTGAATGAAACTGCCCCTTCACGTACAAAAGCGAAGTAATCGAGACTCAGCAAGAAGGGCAAAGTTGTGATCAGATTCATAGTCACCTCTATATTCAGTCGTCCTTTGCTCTCTGCGCTTATACTATGACCATCAGGCCAAGTTTTAGAGAGAATTATGTCTGCCAAGTATTGCCCCAAATTCAACCAAAGCTTTTGCAAGCTCTGCAAAGGCAAATCATCTCCAGAGGAGACCATTGAGTCGTTGGCAGGGTATTCTTCAAAAACGCTTTCTCTCTTTTCGTAGACTGCACTCACCATAGTCAAGAAGCTGTCCTGGTCTTTGGTCCACTCCATCTTCATCTTTGAAACATGAAAGCAATACATGAAATAGTTTGCTGTCAATTGTTGCAAAGTGAGGAGACTAAATGTAATGAGATCTGTGCTACATCGAGTAGTTGGCTGAGGAAGAAATGACCACTCAGCCTCTCGTGGATAATCAAGTTCTTCGTTGCTCTTATGTTTGCTATTCTCCTTCCATTTCAGACAACCCATTTGAAAAAGCGACGATGCTAAGTTCTGCACCCTAGATTTTGCATCTTGTCCGTCAGACAGATTTAATAACAAGTTATTGCTTGATGATAAGACTGTTGGGAGAGAAGTCGGCTGTGAGCTTCCTGACGAATCTCGGCACTTACGCGCCAATGAAACTATAGATTTTTTCTTGCGATCTTGTAGCTCTCGTAATTTGCGATTCGCATAATCCTTTAAATAGCCATGCATCTTCGATTGTTGAGAGTGAAGATGCTTTCGAGTGTGATGAACGGCTAGTTTTATCACGCGTGGATTTTCAGGATATTGGCTATAGAGCATCGGTAGATGGGGTAGAAGTTTCTCATAAAGGGTATCAATGACAGGCTTCCCCTGCGATAGCATCTCTTGTAAGTAATACTGCACCCATGCCTCCATTTGACCTTTCTCATCATCCACAGCAACATCAGATCCATTGAGTGTGGAGTTAGCTTGTAATTTCCAGCAGTCATTTTGATTATCAACTTCATCCAGAATTCGACGAAGACTGACCACAACAAACTCCTTGATTTGTGCGACAGCAGCATGATATGAGTTAGTGTAGAGAAAAGCGTGGACTCGTTGAAGATGAAAGTGTTGATTCCAGTAGGACTCTTCCATCCTATTACAAGCCATACGATGAGGTGTCATAGTCAAGCAGCTTGCTATTTTGTTCAAGACATACCTTTTAAGCAGTGTTTGACCTTCATCAGGGAAGAGATTACGAGCCATTGAGCTTGAATTTACTAGAGTATTCCCTGCGCGTCTTTTCTCCAAGGAGAAAGCTTGTGATGAACTCGTTGACGTTGCCCGTTTGCGCTCGGTAGAACTAAGAGCGGGTGATCCGTCAGTTGTCCTTAGAGGAGAGCTGAAGCCAGTAGCTGACAGAGGATTTGGAGAAAGACTTGTGCTGGAAATCTTCTTTTTGGGAGTGGCCCGAGGCATTGTCTTCATCGAATGCATAGACGATTTCTCAGAGGACAAGCACACGGCCGACGCATCAGATGCAATATCTGCAAGTTTCTTCTCAGGCGATACAAGCGAGTGGATGCGTTTTGAAGCATCACTAACAATGGAGGCGAATGATCCCGAGCTATCGGCTCGTGGCAATGTTCCTCCTGGTACGGTAGTGCCAAACGGCATGAGGGTAGTACCTGAAATGTTGCCTACCGTTGGTGCATCCGAAGCTATATTAACTGGCACCACCGTTTGTCGACGAGGTTTACGCGGTTGAGAAGATGGCTGGCCAGATATGCTGGAATTAATAGGAGAAGCCTTCGCTTCCGTTGTTTTGAGCACTTGTAGTGAGGGAGCTGGAGGACATCTCTTCTCCAGAACTTGTGTAAAGCTTCTCAAAGCATGAAATTGTTCAAACAAGTCACGACTAACATGCTGAAAGGAATAAGACTGAAGCTTCCACTGTGTGTGCTCCAAAGTTGTCATTGGTGTTACTAATCGACGACCGGGTGTTTTCAAAATGGAATGAGACAAGTCCTGACATTTTTGCGCATGTTTACGTACTGAGGGATAGACTTTCCATAGTGATTGAATTTGCATTATGATCCATAACCTAAGAGAACTCCTTCATTAAACAAAAAAGGTCATGGAATTTGAAACAACAAACGTTCCCCTACCTGTTGCTACTCACTTCTCCACGGGAAAGATTATGTAAGCGAAGGAAATGAACTTCAATCTCGAAGAGATGATCAAAGACATCATGGTAGCATCGATAGAATGACATTGCATGAAAAGAACTCATCATCAAGAAAAATGATACAATCCATGTCACTTCCAGACATAATCTTTCTTCTCTTTTCCAAGCAGCATCTAGAATACTAATAAATGGGATTTTGCTCATCCACAATGAAGATTGGATCTCTGTTGAATCTAAACTGTTATTACCACTACCACCACCACTACTACTACCACCACCACCACCTCTTCCACTAGGAGGGATTGTGTAGTAGAGAAGATCGTCAATTCCATTCTGCCGAATAGGAAGATGATGGAAATGAAGAAATCCTAACAAACTTCCCAATGACTTCAACTTACTGATAATCTGAGTGAAGTGGATAGGATCATGATTGATCTTATGAAAGGATTGGTTTATAGATGGAGGATTAGGATAGACCATTTCTTCCATGAGATCATGTCGATCATCATGACCATATTGTGTTAAATGAGAAAGTTGATTAAAAATAGCAGAAATACAATATTGATTAAAAGCATGATGATTTAATTCTTGAATAAAACAAGCAAAGAATGCTTGCATGCCAGGAAAGAACATGACAAGTGAAGGATTTGATAATAGGAAATCCCCTCCTGTCTTCATATTCATTGGACTTGGTCTATCAGAATATGATCGTTCATGAGGATTCCTTCCTTTCCCATCTTTCCTTCGTCCACCAGAGGTTGTTGATGAAGATAGATCAAATGATTGATTATGATTACCATGGGGAGAAGGTGAAGTATTCTTCAGTTTATTGGACTGAAAAGAAGCAACAAGAGGAGAAGAAGAAGAAGAAGAAGATATTGTTGAAGATTGTCCAATAAACTGAAAAGGAGACTGAAGATATGATGAAGGAGGAGTAGCTTCAAGGGATTTCACACTTCCTCTTGTCCTGGTTCCAGTCCCTCCTATGGATTCTCCTATAGACAGTGATGGAGTCAGAATAGGTTGCATAGGAGGAGAAGTCATGGTTGATGATGATGATATCATAGAAGGAGGGTGATGAAGAGGGGTCGTCGGAGTAGGAGATGAAGCTTCAAAGCGCTTTTCTAATTTAATAATAGTCTCATTATGCACAGTTCTATTGGATCCTGATTGCAATGTCTGAAGAAGTTTATCCATATAGGATACCTGATCCTTATCTTGACGGAATTGTAATTGTTGTTGGATAGTGTGTTGAATATACTTCTCAAGAAATAATTGAGCAATCCAAGGAAGATTCTTGCTGTCCAATGATAAAATCTATTCATAGCCCAAACATAGACATGGATATATTAGCAAACACTAGCAGCAGTTGTTGTAGAATAATATAATAAGACAATGAAACACTGAAAAAATCTATTTACATACCTCCTTCCCAGAGAGGGAGAGATCATATTGAATGAAATGTCCTAGTCGTTGATCTAGTGGTGATGATGACGACTTTAATACTTCTTGAAATCGTTTGAGAAGATCACTAAACTTATCAAATATCTTCTTCCTTTGATTTACTAAGTTAACATCCACCTATCAATTGTACAATACAATATAATAACAGCATATCCCACATATTAGTATTACATTACCAATGACAAGGATATATATCACCACTATCAAGATTGAATGATAGTTTATGTAGTAATCAAACCATGAAATAGAAGATATTACCTTTCCAGAGAAATCTAATAACTTGCTTTCACGTTCATCAGGTAAAGATCGTTGGAATAAATCTGCTGAGTCTGCTCCAAGATTCTCACTGTGCGGGAGAGCACAGCCATTATCATTATCCCACGGTTCGACTTGATTCTGTAATTCCTTTAAAATAGCCCATTTCTCATAACGTGAGTGTATTGTTCCAAAACGAATCACTTCAGCAATCATATCATTTCCTAATCCTTTGATTAAAGGTAATAGCTTCTCAATCAAAGTGCATATAAAAGAGATGAGAAAGCTTTCATTAGGAAATATAGTAGACTCTAAAGGAATAGATGTATTAGAGGCTAGGTAAGATATCCTCATACTCTTACATATCAGGATGACAGCATTGACTACAGGGATGTAATGAGAGAGGACGAGCAGAGCATAGAGCTGGCCAATATGTTTCACTGCTGCCTCTGTGATCTCAACTGATTCACCAGATGGTGTGATACTTTCACTCTCCATCACCTTTCCACCTCGACTATCAATTATGTCAAGGTGGCAATGGAGCCAGCTGTCCAATCTGCTGGCCAGTTCTCTATTCAAGAGATTATCAATAGGTTCCACGTCAACATTATTGCCATCTCTGCTCAGAATAGATTGAATATGCTCTAAGTTTAGACTGAGAAGGGTGGATAACCAAAACGGTTCCTCATCTGAGTTCATCATTTTTCCATTCAGCACTGCAAGCAAGTACTGCGATTATTACCTTGTGTGGGAGGACTCTGATCTATGATCTTCTCCCCAACAAAATATGCTGTGAGTATCACTAACCATTGCGTTATCAGCTGTCAAAACGTCATAGAAGTTACCTTATCAAGCAACAAATAAAAAAGATAAATGAATACATAAGATAAAAGGCAAAAAGTTCAAAAGCTATTTGACTGAAGTGGGATTCGAACCCACGCCCGAAGACTGCGGCCTTAACACAGCGCCTTAGACCACTCGGCCATTCAGCCACCTTGAATGAAAGGAAACAATCATCAATATAAACCATAGGTTAATCGAAATCCCTCCCATCAGGACTGCTTTATTTAGTGTGGGATGTATCTACTGGCTTTTCCTCATGATCTCTGTCATCTTGTTTTACGAGAGTGGATAGAGTGGAGAGATCTTTCTTGTTTGGATATCGCCTACCTGGGAAGCAGTCGTCGCTTAGGCTGGCTGACTCAGATCTCATCCCTTGCTGTCACACAGCCTCCAGCTTCCTCCATCAGCACTGACGATGAAAGTCTGGCGATCTTCTATGCTTGGCTGTTCAGTCGAAATGTGGTAGCGTGTGAGAGTTTCCCTGTGCGGCTACGAGTACTGACGCAGGCACTTCCATCTTGTCCCTCCACCTACAGCCACACCATTCGATCAATAGTGATTGATAAGAGGACAGAGCAACCATTGACTACCTCGGACTTCATCAATCAACTCAATGCTCTGGCAGACTTTCTAAATGGTTGTCATCACATAGAGAGTGTGAAAATTGATGGCAAGTTTATCCTCCTAAGCACTGGTCAGATGGTGAATGATGACATCTTGATTGGTGAAAGATATGAAGAATTACTATTATCCACAATAGCAGCCTGTCTTGGTAAGAACAGATTACATAACTTAGAAATCACTTCCCACTATGCTCAACCACATGACAATCACCCAATCCACCGTCTGCTAATCAATCATGTCTCTACCTTGAGAAAGTTTCAACTTCTTGATGCTAGTCGAAGTGTTCTACCTGATGGTCAAAGTGATTCTATATTGGAAATTCTTTCAAGTCATCCTTTCCATCTCACAAAGTTAATTCTGTCAAGTAATAAGAAAGGTCCTACAACTAGTCAGTTCATGAACTATCTCACTTCTAATGGAGGGAAAACTCTGACAGAATTAGAATTAGAATATTCTCTATCTTCCTTTCAGATTAATGATAATATTTTACAATCTATAGCTATAGCATGTCCTAATCTGAGAGTGTTAGCACTCTTGAAGAATCATGCAAGGCATGATGAAGTTCATCATCTTTCTTCTCTTTTTCAATATTGTCCTGGTCTCAAGAGAGTTACCTTTGCTCATGTCTCTATTGATATAGATGACATGAATGAGATTGAAATTACTTCTACTCTCAAGTTATTTGATTCTGTTTCGTTTAATCAACGTATAGATTGGGTGAATTGTTTGACTCTCTTACAGAAGAATTATTACCCTTCTTGTACTTTTGCAATCGTCATTTATAATGAAGCAACAAGCAATGAGGAAGAATTTCTATCGTATCTTATTTCAAAATTGAAAGATCATATCGTACGAATCAAAGCTGTGATGTCTGAATCTATTCTGATGAACTTAGTTAGAGAACTTCCTCGTTTAGAAGAGTTATTGATTCTCACTGATAATCAAAGTCACTTGACAGATCTTAGCTTAGACACGATTACTAAGTATGGATTATGTCTTAAAGAGTTACGAATCTCAGGATGGGGTGCAGCTCATCATGTTAAATTCACAGAGAGAGGTATTTGTGAGATGGTTCGTGCTTGTCGATCATTAGAGGTTGTTGTTCTACCTTATGAAGGATATGAGGCACTATTTGCGATCTTAGAACTACCTAGGTTGACCAAATTTGAATTGTTTTCTTGTGAAGAGAGTCAAGACGCAGATGTAAACGAAATTCTTAAGAAGCAATTGGTTTGGCCATCAACCTTCTCTTGGGGTGTGATTGACGCAAAGAATTGTATTATTAACTTCGACGCTGATCGACTTCTTCATCCTGGAGTGACCATGAAGCACGGTCATTAGTTTTGTGTGAATAAGAGAGTAATAATACTGTGTGTTCTTAATGATGCAACCACCTTATTCAAAGGAGATACTTGCGTTGTAATATTACCGAATAAATAGAGGGCTTTTATTACATCTAATTTTACCACAAAATGCTGCACTAGTAGTAGTTCCTACTTTAAAGCACAGAGATTAGCAAGCATCTAACGAAGATGCACATTGCCTTGGACTGCTCTCTATCAAACAATAATACAAAATAACAAATTTAGTATGTAGCCATAGCCCTTCCAGTAGTGATCTCAAAAAGGACGAGTGAATATGTTGAGATTATCCATATCTCGTACTAAAGTCAGTTGCTTTAGTTCTTCATCGATTAACGTCCTCTGATTGCGTAAAGTGTGTAATCGTGCCATCTCTTGTGGTTTGACAACACGATTAGGATAGCTATGTAATGCCTTTACAGAGTCTTGAAAAGAAGTAGCTTTTGTTCGTTGATATTCATTATAGACTTCTTGATCATTGACTTTCTTTAAAGTCTGTTCAAGAGGGATAAGAAAGTCAGCATCATCACGTGCTGTAAGCTCACCTAGACAAGGATTTCGTGATTTACGAAATAAATGAGCATTAGCTTCAAAGTATTCTCGACAACGATCTTCTTTCATCTAGGAATCAATGGCAGTGGGTAGAGACAGCAGTAGTGAGGGTGTGGGTGTGGTTGGGTGGGTAGACAGTGAGCGAATATGAGAATGTTGTACTTACTGCTAATTCAGCTTTAATTCGTGCTTCATGAACTCCTGCAGGGCTTCGATTAATTTCTTTTATGGTAATAGATGGTTTCTTTCCTCCTTTATGAGGAGGATTCTTTTTTGGAGTAGTTGAAACAACTGCTCCTCCAGTCTTCTTTGAACTCATCCCTGGTAATAGATTATGAGAAGAAGGGGTAGTGCTACAGTTCTATTGGGTGACGGTGTCAATCTTTTTCAGTTTCTATGTTGTGAAAGATCACATCAAAAAGAAGACCAGTTCACAGTGAAACTGAAGGTTCTGGCAGCCTGGAAATCTAGCCGTTTCCACCGTTTTGGGTTTGAATTGAATGAGCTATAGTTTTTGTATTACTTTTCGAAAATATTTAAAATCAGGTGGAAATTAAGTCAGCTTATTCTTGATTAGTATTATGAGTCAAACCTTGTAATAGGATGAATAAGAAGAAGGAGTCTAAGTTAGAAATTAGCTTATTGAATGGTCAAGCCTCTACACTATCATTACGTGTCTTGGGGAATGAAGACCAGGTTAGTTTGTTAGTCAGTCAGTCATGCACAATGTCTTGTGTATTGCCTTTATACACTCATTTTGCACACTATATATACATATCACTTACCCACTCATACCCTTCCCCCTCTCTCTCTTTCGCTCATTGTGTCTCTCTCTGCACACAACCTCTCACTGTATCCCTGCGACTATGTGTGTCTCTCTCTGTCTCTGTACACATTCACTTACTCCCTCACTGTATCCCTGCGACTATGTGTGTGTCTCTGTCTGTCTCTGTACACATTCACTTACTCCCTCACTGTATCCCTGCGACTATGTGTGTCTCTCTCTGTCTCTGTACACATTCACTTACTCCCTCACTGTATCCCTGCGACTATGTGTGTGTCTCTGTCTGTCTCTGTACACATTCACTTACTCCCTCACTGTATCCCTGCGACTATGTGTGTCTCTCTCTGTCTCTGTACACATTCACTTACTCCCTCACTGTATCCCTGCGACTATGTGTCTCTCTGTACACATTCACTTACTCCCTCACTGTATCCCTGCGACTATGTGTCTCTCTGTACACATTCACTTACTCCCTCACTGTATCCCTGCGACTATGTGTCTCTCTGTACACATTCACTTACTCCCTCACTGTATCCCTGCGACTATGTGTCTCTCTGTACACATTCACTTACTCCCTCACTGTATCCCTGCGACTATGTGTCTCTCTGTACACATTCACTTACTCCCTCACTGTATCCCTGCGACTATGTGTGTCTCTCTCTGTCTCTGTACACATTCACTTACTCCCTCACTGTATCCCTGCGACTATGTGTGTGTCTCTGTCTGTCTCTGTACACATTCACTTACTCCCTCACTGTATCCCTGCGACTATGTGTGTCTCTCTCTGTCTCTGTACACATTCACTTACTCCCTCACTGTATCCCTGCGACTATGTGTGTGTCTCTGTCTGTCTCTGTACACATTCACTTACTCCCTCACTGTATCCCTGCGACTATGTGTGTCTCTCTCTGTCTCTGTACACATTCACTTACCCCTTCTCTCACTGTCTCTCTGTTTTTCACTGACTCTCTTGCCCTCTCTTCACTCATCCACTCCTTCTATATCATCCTCCCCCCTGCCTGGATGAGAGCAGATTATTATTAGTGGACAGACAGACTTGATCAAATCCTTCTTCCCAGGCTTGGCTGCTGTCTACGCCTCCATCGTGTGGTCTCTATCCACTTCCTCTATCCTCGGCTTAGTCATGGGCTATGAGGAGCTCTGTGGTACAGTGCTACCCGTCGCCGTGCTCAGTCGGTTATGTGAAGCTATTCTAGATGCTGAGGCACTCAAGGTGAGCTTTCTTCTCCTTCCCTCTCTTTCCCTGTGACTTGGTCACTCATGCTCTTCTCTTCTCTTCTGCTATGCGCTTTTTCTCTCAGAGATTTTTGCAAGTGTGTAGCTGCTACCATAAGATTGATCTGATACTTCAAGGTCCTAGTGGCACTACCTTCCTTTCCTCCACCTCTGCTTCTACAGCTGTTGAGGTTAGCAAATCTCTTCGTGAGGTTTTCTCTCACACTCACTGTGTGTGTGTGTGTGTGTGCATGTGTGTGTAGCTACCAGCTCATCGTCTGTGGGAGGTCTTGCTGCTTAGTGAAGTCTTTCAAGCCGAGAAGATCTCTCGCCTCTGTCGCAGCAAGTTACATGCCCTGCTACAGCCACATCCTTCCTCTTCCTCTAACTTACGCCTTCCCGCCTCTGCTCTACCCCTTGGAGGAGCAGGAGGAGGGATTGAGAAGAAGTTTGTGCTGGAGATTGAGGAGCGTTTGACACAATATTTCCTCTCTAATGCCATTACTCCTCCTCCTCCTCCCCCTTCAACCACTGTTGCCACTGTTGGTTCTCAAGTGAATAATCGTTATATTGATCGAAAGACAGACGATGAGGAGAGAAGCATTGAGACATGGACTACAGAGGAGGGGGAGGAGGAGGATCCTCCACCTCGCGCTGCTGCTCCTTGTAGTTCTCTCTCCCCTGTGACTCGAGTTACGGTAGCAGTACAAGCCCCTGTAACTACACCTGGATTAGAGGGTGGCGTGGGGGAGAATCACTTGACTACTACCCTCAATGCCATCTCACCTCTGACTGACACCTCCTCGGTGGTGAATATTGATCACAGCGGTGATATGCTGCGCCTAGCTGCTACCCCGTTACCTCCTGTAGCACCTTCAGCTGGCAAAGAGTCTTATCAAGATAAACAAGATAGTGATGAAAGTGAGGAGGAAAGGGAGAAGACGGTTAGGAGCAGTAGTATTGGTGGTAGCAACAGGAGGAGGAGAAAGGAGGAAGAGAGAGATCTTCTTTCTACCCCTCGTCGTGCTAGTAGTCCCTCACGATGGAATACTAGCACTCACATCCAACCCCCCTCTTCCTCTACCTCTACTACTACCACCACTTCCTCCTCCTCCTCCTCTATTCCACTCGAGACGGGCAAGTCTTTGTCCCCGACAACAGCAACAGTTGCAGAGGCTGCTCAGAAACCTGCTCTCTCCATAGAAGACCTTGAACTCAGGTTTTGCCAATGCATCTACCCATTTTCCTACTCTCCCTCTTACTAATTGTTACTGATGGTACTGTTTCATGACAGTCGAGAGGTGGCGCGGCTGCGAGTAAAGGAGAAGCGCATCGCACAAGAACTGCTCACCTCTCGCCAACAGGCAGAGGCAGCCTTGAGAGAGAATCGCCTTGCAAGCCTACGGCTCAAGGCAGATATCTTGCGGCTAGGTAGCTCTTTGCAAGAACAAGGCGCTGGAGGTACTACTCGTCGTGCAGCTAGTACTAGCAGAAGCAGCAGCAGGGGCAGGTCTGTGGGGAGGAGGTCTTTGTCCTCCTCACATGGTAGTAACCAGTATGATCTCATTGAGGCAGAAGCAGAACAGATTGAGCTCAGTCGATATAAGGCTATCCAGCGTATACAAGAACACAAAAGACGACAACAAGCGCAGGAGGAGGAAGCCAAGAGAAAGCAGCAGGAGGAGACTGCTCAACGCTACCAGAAACGAGATGAGAGGGTAAGAATGCTCTGTAGTGTTTTGTCAGACTATATGGTAAATGCTCTTTGATCCAATAGATTGCTCGCTTCATTCAGCGACAAGGGGAGAAGAGAGCCCCATCTCCTCCCCCTCCTCCCCCTCCTCCCCCTCCTCCTTCGTCTAGTGTGAGAAGAGGCAAAGTGCAAAGTCCTGAAGCATCTGAATGGACAACCCCCACCGTGGTTAGGAGAGCAAACTCCGTTCCGCTTCCAACTCCTCCTTCTGCTCAGCCACGAGGTAGACCTCCTCCTCCATCCATACCTCCTACTCCTCCCACTGCTGCACTGTACACGCAAGAGGCATTAGCAGCAGTAGGTAGAGGTTTGTCACCAACACACGTCACCCGAGAAATCGATGCGTTGTTGATGCATTCCAAGGTGCAAACCGCTCATCCTGCAATGTGGCAGGATGAAGAAGAGGAGGCTATCTTCACTCGTCGTCCCTTTGACAACAAACCAACATATCAAAAGCTTTCTAAGAGAAACGCTCAACCAATTTGCAAGTATACCATCACTGTCATTCGAGCATGGGGTCTGGCAGAGATGCTGGGAGGCACTCATGCCTATGTGACTGCCTCCTCTTCCTCTTGCTACACGGCTATCCAACGAACACCCACCATTCATGACACCACCCAGCCATACTTTGGAAGTACATTGGAGCTAGAGATGATTGTAGATCCGAGCGTACTCTCTAATGGAGAGAGATTAGAAGACACTAGCAACATCCTCTTGCTATCAGTTTTCAATCGCAATGGTAGCCTCAGCGATGATCTGCTGGGCTTTGCGGAGGTCACGTTTGGAAGTTTGTTTGCTGCTCAGCATCCTCATTTAGTGGTTGACTATAGCGTGAACCAGGTGATAAGCAGTGGAGTGCAGGTTGTCTATCTGGTTGATGCGCACAACCACACGGCTGGTTGCTTGGAGATCTCCCTCACTCGTCAGATCTTGCTAGGTGGACATTTGAATGATTGACAGAGACAAGATGGTGGTGGTTGGTGAGATGAGCGGAATGAGCCAAAGGGTCGGGCCAGCACAGCATGAGCAGTGGATGCTCTATCTGGCTGCTGGACTGTAGATTAGGTAGTATGACATTGTGTATTATAGATGTATTGTTTTATATTTTGGAAGTCAACGAAGGAAGTGAACGTTTACGAAGTTGGTTATTCGTTAGTTACCAGGCCTCCAAACACATCGATGATACCTCCACAACTCATATGTTCCCCATATCGCGACTATTCCATAACTACACGTTCCTCCCCTTCCTTTCGGAATACCTTACGATAGTCTAACAATATAGGGTACGTGGCAACAATACTATCACATTTACTACAGTAGATCAATCAACTTTGTGAATGATAATGACTTGATCAAAATCAGCCAGCTACAGTTTCCACTAAGGTTTAGAAGCCATGATCTCCAGTTGCTTGAACACCTTCTCATCCACTTTTACACTTCCTGCAGCTAGCTGCTCAGCTTCGAGGCGATCACCTCTCTCACCGGGCATTAACATTTCCGTGTTTTTGTCAACAGTTTTAGCATTTTTCACTCGTTCGCACATTTCTTCTGCACGCTTGATAAATCCTGGTCCATCGCCTAGAATATTGGCATCAATAGCTACAATTAAACTACCCCAGTTCTTGGCTTCACCCTTATTGTGCATGGCTGCACCAGGTAAGGCACCTGCTAACAACTCTACCATAAGAGCAAGATGTGATCCTTTCAATCCACGATCAAAGACTTGTAAAGCTCCTTCTAAAGCTTCTTTAGGATCTAATGTCGGACGTCCTTCTTTATTGAAGGCTGTATTAGGAGGGAGGGTACCATTTGGAAGGGTAGCTCTTCGATGAACTTCATAATAGGCCATCACAGAGGTGGCCATGTCTAGAATAGGACGATTAGGACCTTGTATAGGAATACCAATGGAAAGGGGATTTGTTCCATAGATTGCTTCATATGACCCATAAGGTGCCACCATCTCATTACATTGAGAGAAGAGTAGACCAATGAGGTTCTGGTCAGTCACTCGACGTGTCCACATACCCAAGGCTCCTGTCGTTGAAGCATAATTAGAACATCCTACGACAGCAATCCCTGTAGCCTTTGCCTTAGTAATGGCAATATCAACCGCTTTGGATACAACCACCATACCAATACGTTGTCCACCATCTAATTGAGCACTTACAGGACTTTCAAAGATTGTTCTTACTTCACCTTGATGAGGTGAAGGTGTTAATGCTCCACTAACAATTTTGATGATACCTTGACTATTACCACGTAGTTCTGCATATTCCATGGCTTGACCAATGATGACAGCATCATTAGGAGAGTGACCAAGACTACGCAATGCCTGTAGCGTCACTGAGCGGAAGAGTGTTAGAGGTATCTTCATGTTTTGCTGTATGATTGTAATGAAAGGATATCCTGAATGTACTGTAGTATCCTGGGAAAGAATACTGAAAGAACTGAAAAAGGAGATGGGAAAGATCCTCCACCAGTACTCAGATATCTTATTTTTGGAAATCTGGACTGATGAGTTAAGTTAAGAAGAACGACTACTATACATCACAGTGTCAGACAAAAAATGTAGCTTGTCTCATTGACTTGTGCTTCAGACCGAACTGTTGCCATCAAGAGGAAAGATACTAGACATTCATATCACAGCAAAATAAGAAAGACAAGAGATTGATCAGCATTTCATTATCTGATTACTAATCCGACATTTGGAGTCCTTACTACCAACTACCAGGTACAATCATAATAAGAACGAGATCACGATTGAAGATATCTTTACTAACTGAGAAGGTTCTGCTGCATCCTTGAAATGGCAATAAGCGATGTCAAGGACCACAGACAGACCACCCACCTCCTCAGTATTTAATCAAACCATTAACCATTTGCAATCATTGAATAGTTGTCAATTTCAGGAGATGAAGAACCCACTTAATAATAGTTCTTATCCACGGAAGTAGAGCAGATCGAGGTGGTGCCAGCATACTGCTTGATGGCAGGCTTGGTCCAACCACCGAAAGAGGCCCAGTCCGAGTAAGAAGGATTGTTGTCATAGTGAGCATACCAGATTGGCAAAGATGAAAACTGATGAGAGTCACCAGTGATAGGCTTCCACTGGCTAGCGCTAGAGTAGATGCCAAGAGAGATACCTTGATTCTTGCCTTCATTCACCATGGACTGAATGAAGTTCACGTTGTTAGAAGTGGAGGAAGACCAGTACTAAACACAAAACAAATAGGTCAGATATCACATGGTTAGGAGATAAACGTAGGTAGACAGATCATACATCAGTGCCTTCCACATCAATCCAGAGCATGCCTACGGTAGCCCCCAGAGTAGAGTTAGCAGAAGCACCTACTCCCTCTTGAGAACCAAGGCGGAAGTTATGAGAGCGGAGATAGCTCACAGTGTCATCCATCTATATCAAATGAACAAGAGATTAAAAAACGTAATAAAATCAATAAAATAGATATAACGATGATATTACCTGTTTGGCAGGGTTACCGCAGGAATAGCAAGGGAAGATATAGCCATCAACATGGGCCATACCACCATTCCAGGCATTGTTAATGGAGGAAGGACCATTAGGATCCACGCTACCGCTTGAGCGATAGACACGTACAATAGCAAAGCTATAGCCATTGCTCTTCAAACAGGAGAAGCTGGAAGTTGAAGTGGCTTGAGAAACATCAACACCATAAGTTGCCAACGTAACAGCAAGAGTAACGAACAACAGAGTAAGGAACAACATAATTTTTGTCTGGGATAGGGAACAAATTCCTTTGGATCGGATTCGATTGTGATTGTGACTCTGCTGAGGTCTCGCGATCATCACCGCACAAGCAGGAGCGGGTAAAGTTGGGAAGTTCGACATTTCGCTATTTCGGTATTTTGGAGATCTACGAATATTCGAATATCCCAAACTGTGGGTGTGTGGGGAAGTGCTTTGGGCTGGCTGCTTGATGGCAAAGAAAGAGAATTGCTTGGTGGACTGTGCTGACTTGACTACTCATACTACTCTTCTCTGAGGAGCTGTGACAACGACCACTTTCATTAACAGAGTGAGTGAACAGTGCAATAGGCCTTTTTCCTTCTCATTATTATTATTTTCTTGTCTTCTTCTTCTTGTCCTTCTTTTCACAAGATAGATATTATATTAAAAAAGCAACAACAACAATAAAATCAAATTCTCTTTCCTTATTCCAGACTAATAAATGAGAGGAAGAGAAATTGGTGGACCACGTGGTGGTGCTGAGCATTTAGCTCGTATTCATGGTACTGAAGAGGACAAGGTAAATTGTCCTTTTTATTTCAAAATTGGCGCTTGTCGTCATGGTGATAAATGCTCTAGACAACATCATCGACCTCCTTTCTCTGAGACTATTATTATTAAGCATATGTGGAATAATCCTATGTGTGCTGTAGTTGCTGCAGGAGGAAATGTGAACAATGTGGATCGAACCAAATTACAAGAAAATTTAAATGAATTTTATGAAGAGATTTTTGAAGAATTTTCAAAATATGGGAAAGTGGAAGAAGTACAAGTCTGTGAAAATCTAGGTGATCATATGGTAGGGAATGTCTATGTGAAGTTTAATGATGAAGAAGAAGCAGAACGTGCTAAATCAGATTTACATGGAAGATATTATGCTGGTCGAGCATTACATGTAGAATATTCTCCTGTGACAGATTTTAAAGAAGCACGTTGTCGTCAATTTGATGAAGGAACTTGTAATCGTGGTCCATATTGCAACTTCATGCATGTGTGCGAACCATCACGTGATTTAAGGAAGTATTTGGAACAGAATTTTGGATTTAAAGGAGGTCGTATGAAAGGTACGGGTGGGATGGATACCTTACGAGGTGGTGGTGCTGGTGGAGGAGGAGGTGGACGAGATCGTGACGGGGATCGTGGACGTGATCGACGTGGAGGAAGCCGAGATCGTCGTCGTGAACGTTCTCGGTCTCGTGATCGTGACCGAGACCGTGAAAGAGATAGAGACAGGGAGAGGGACAGAGACAGAGACAGGGATCGTCGTAGAGATGGTTCAAGAGATAGAGATAGTCGCAGATCTCGTCGAGAGGATTATCCTGCTGATGGGCAGGCTTGATAATAATGAAGTTAATTATAATTATAATATGATGGCAATAATTAATGATCATGATGATGCTGTTGTTTTAAATGTTAGTCTACCTGATGTGTTCTCATCTATATCTTATCTCTGTCTTATTAGATGTCTGTTGTCTATCCATCATCACTACATATCACAATATACGACACAGTACAATATATGATGAATGTCTACCACACTGCTGTTAGCTCCAAACCCCACACCGCAAATACACAAAGAGCTATCAATTTCCTGTGGCGTGCGTGCGCGCAATAGAACTGTGAGGTGCTCTGTTGCAAGCTCCTAAAGTCAATGCTTGCCATCAGAGTCCAAACCCTTGGCATGCCTTCAGCTACAGTATTATAAACTCTTGACTTGATGTCACTTTATGGCAAAGAAGCTTGCCTAATCGGTTTAGGATGCTAACGAAAAAGTTACATTTACTAACATCAGATTTCTAGATGTAAAGTCAATGTGCTTACCGTGTGGCTGTGATGCGTCTAGAATGATGTCTCAAGCCATTAGTTAATACGTAGCTTTAACTGTCAAAAAGAGTTTTGGTCTTCTTGACAAGTCTGAGCTTTGAGATTAGCACAGTGGTCTAGATCTAACCTCACCACAACACGAAATGACTTCATTTACAACACGAAATCAATTTTCCACACAAGAATGATGATTAAGGTGGGAATAGAAACTGTTTTTCCTCCTTCACAACTCGTTTCTTCCTCTCCTCCACCGAGTTTGAACACCACCTTGACCTTGTTGTGAAAAAGAAAGACAAGAAGCTGAAGAAGACCATCACAGAACTGAAAGATATCTAATCTTCTTCACTCCCTCTCTCCACCTCTCGACCTCCCTGTAGTCAAGATCATAATCTAACTCTTCATCTATCATCTGCTAGTAGTTGATCTCAATTCACTCTCCAGTCCCTCCCTCGGAGTACCTTTGCTATCCCCACATAATAGACTAGGACACTCTCTGTACTACTTCATCATAATATAATAAATACTCTCTTTCTAGTCTAGTTCATCTCAGTCTCTGGTCAGTAGTCAGTGATATGTTCTTCTTCATCCTTCGTATCATCAATCAAATTCTGGTTAATAAGATCGCTCCAAAAGGCATTGTCAAAGGCAAGAATGGTATCTTATCCTATACCGTTCCTTTCCGATGTTGGCCTATTGATCTTGATGCTTTCATGCATATGAACAATGCAAGCTATGTTCGAGTAGCAGAGTTGGGTAGATGGGCAGTCTTTACACGCTCCAAGACCTTGGACTACCTGAGTCAGAAGGGAATCCTCTTCCTTGTAGCTGAACAGAAAGCAACCTATCTTCGACCTATTCCACCTTTTACCAAGTACTATTTGAGTAACTCTGTCAGCTTTTCGGAAAATAAGTGGATGCATTTCCGTCATACTTTCATGTCTCATCCACCACTGGCTGCCTCGTCCTCCTCTGATAGTAGTGATAACACAAATACTAAAGAGCCTGTTATCTATGCGGTAGTGGAATGCAAAGCAGTGTTGAAGTCAAAAACTGGAAAGACTATCAAAGCCGAGGAGATCATGGCGGACAACGAATTCTATCGTGAAATGCATGTTAACAATGAGAAACTCTGAACAAGGCATGTACACGAGGAATTAGATTTTAGTATGAAAGAGTTATTGAGATGCTTGTCGTCTTGTGTAACTACTGTAAGATATGGCAGCACCTTCGCTCATCACACAGTGAATTCCAAAATATGATCTGAAAGTTCAAAGAGCTAACTTTTGTTAAACACTACAACATGCCATGCCATAACGCACTCTTGGATATATTTAAGGGGTTGAGCAAGAAAGCTAATCGATGTTCTATACCTCCGTGACAGTTAAGGGGAGAAAGGTTGGAGTGCTTGAAACTCGTAGCTGACAAAACTAATGAATTAGAATTAAGGCATAGATAGTCACTAGAGGTACTCTCTACTGCTTAAACTGACAAGAGATATCTCCAACGATAAACTATCACCTTTGACAAGAGGGAAAGCTGCGGGAAGTGTAGATACGTAGCATGTGCACCATATTTACACCATATGCTTGCTCCCAGATTTCAATGCCAAGAAGGAAAATACAAAGCCGTCTATGTACACAAAATTAACTACACACTATAACAATCTTAACAGATCTCTTGGCCAATGATCATTTTGCTTGTTCATGCCATATATATACATATAGTACGGCCAAACACCAGATTCACTACCTAAGCTGTGCTGGTTGAAGAGGTTACCTTAATTAGCTCATAGGAAGTAGCAAAGAAGGTTGATCCTAAAGCAGTCTGATAGAGAGAAGCAGGTAGGCCTCGATATAAGGCACGGAATCCATTCTTACGTATCACAGAGACGAACTCTTTAGAGAAACTTGGTAAAGGTGATGTCTGACTCTTTGCTGCTGTCATCACTCTTGTTTTGATTGTATCAAACGGATGAGAGAAGAGAATAGCTGTAAAACCTGATAGAAAACCAGCTAAGGCATCTGTTGCTACAGGATAGTCATTACCTATCTTTGCCTTAGTTGCAACACGTCGACAAGAAGAATAAGTCCACCACCATATTGTACTACTTACAACAGCAACAAGATAAGATGAAGAAAATCCACGGAAAAATCCTTTTATGCCTTGTTCTTCATAGATATGACGACTCATTGCCCAACTATTTAATCCATCACGTCCTTGTACAATCATTCTAGTAGAGATGACTTCAGCAGGTACATAAGGTATACGTGATAGAAAAGAAGCAATAATACTACTTGATAATGTTTGTATCATATCAATAACAACTATAGAAGTATTAGGAAAAAACGTTTTCAGATTTCGTTGTGTCAGTTCTCGACTATGTTCCATAGCGGAATAGTATTCAACATCAGATGGAATACCCATCATAGCAATCGGAATCCATCCACGAAATAAACCTTTTAAACCAACTGTAGCCATTGATTGACGCATTGCTTTAGTGACACTTTGATGTTGAATCTGTTGTGCTTCAGAGATAAGAGAAGAGGATGCTTGTTGTCGAATAGTAAGGACGGTAAGAGGATGTGAGATAAAGGTAGTACTTAATGAGAAGGCTGTCAATAAAGCTGTGAAATATGACTTATCCATAGAACTATAATGTACCCAGGAGTCATCATGACCTTCTGAGTCATGACTATGAGCTGCTGCAAGGGCTGGTTGATGACTTGGGTCCATCATCTTTTATATGATAACTATGACTTGCCTACACCAACTATCCAAGAACTACTAGGAAAGGAAGATAGGACAATAGAATGTCAATGGAATAAGTAGAATCCCTCTAGGAGGGAAATAGAAAGAATGAAAGAATGAATGAAAGAAAGAATGAAATGAATGGGTGCTGCAGCTGCTGAAGTTGTTCTGCTGCTGCAACTCTCAACTAATTCCACGCAACACCACAACACCACCAGAAAACACACCCTTGGTTTGGGTGTTGCATTATTGTGATGCGTGGGGTGCATATTGGATTTGGTCATTGAAAATGCTTGCAATCTCAGATGTACAGTACAGTACACGACAAAAGTACTAGATCTTATCTAAACGTTAAAGATATAAGACATGCGCTTATCGAGGCAAGATGAGTTGAAAGAAGATCGTGTGTTTGTAGAACATTCTTTCTTTATAACTTTTGTTTTTGCCGAACGAACATTCGCTTCTTAAAAAAAAACACTGAGTGCGGTGACTGAACGCATGACAACATGCCGCCAAGTCATGTCAAACGTATCTGTGCTGGTGCTGTGGTGATTCACAATCGAAATTTCCCACAAACCTGCCTGGATCTGTACTTGGGCGCAATGTAAACACTTTCATGATTCATTGCCCCGGCAAACAAACGTCATGCAATGAACCGCAGAATTGTTTGTGTTTCACCCGCGGCCAGTTCGCGGCAGGTTCTCTCCATCAGATTTCGCAATCACATTGTTCGCCATGAGCATATTTCAAACATTCCTGTTCATCATTGCATGTTCAAGACACAATATGCAAGGATGATCAGAAGTGTTTAAAATATGCTCACGCCGAACAATGTTTAACAGTTGTTTAGTCTGTGTGGTCTGGTGAGTTGTTTAATGGGGTCTCTTGACTGTTATGTTATCCATAACTCTATTTGAGTAAGACATTCATTCTGATGCTATAGAAACTTTTGAATAACTTGTGTTGATTAATTACTCTTAAAGAATTAGATGACACACGCTTCAGATTACTAAGATGTTAAGATACTGCGAAGATAAGATATTGTCTGTCAAAGTATCGCATTAACTGACTCGTGGAAATGGCGATGAATAATCATTCTTTATTGTTTAGTTTGAAACTTGCCGAGGCTCTCGAATCATGAACCAATTCTTATAGGCATACTTCTCTTCACCATCTTTGGGATGAAAGACTTCCTCAAACACTAGCTTGAAGCCACTAGAATGGTACACACACACATACATATATACGTACATATATACGTACATACACACACACACACACACACACATACACACACACACACACACACACAGGGAAAAATACACAATCATATTCATATACAACACCGACACCATTGAGTGGAGGAAAGACACATGAAGTGGTAAGATCAGAACACTTACAGTCGAGAATAGAAAGTGACATTTCGTTCTTCTTGTGTACCCAAGACAACAGGTAAACCTTGTCGATCAGCTTCTTTCAAAGCTTCACCCAACAGCTTACTACCTAGTCCTTTCCCTTGCATAGCAGGATTGACAATCATTCGTTGTAACTGTAAATGAGATCTACCTTGCATAATCTTAGCAAAAAGATCATCATGATGATCTGCTCCATAGAGTAGACGCATGAACGTTGTCCAACCATAAATGAAAAACAAAGTGAGTAACCCGTGTACAATCTTATCCCATAGAGAGAATTCTAGATTAGCAGGTACTAGCATAAAGCTACACACTAGCTCCTGACGGGAATCATCAGTGTAGTAACAATGGATTGAGTTGGTAGCTTTGCTCTGTACCATAGAGAGATTTCTCTGGAAGAGTTCTTGTAGATGATACTGCTTCTCTTCCTCTGATCCTCGAAAGATCTCAACATAGGAAGGAGTGTTAAGAAAGGCTTTGGCAATTACTTTGCTTACTTCATTTAATTCATTCTCTCCTAATGGAGTAGGAGAACGATAGAAAGAAGTGGTAGTAGTACTTGTCATTTTAGTGAAGGTTTGTGTTGTTCAAAGAGGGGGTGGGGTGGGGAGGGATAGAAAGGATTTCAATTCTGTCACAGACAGTCTAGTCTACTATGGACGACGACTACGGTATTGTATCTACTTATCATATCTTGTCCAATAGGATGCTGGGAGGAGCTCCTGACCGCTAGATACTGTATGACAGATGACAGACCCAAGGTCTAGCTTTTTAGAGATTAACTTAACAAGTCTGTCAAGTTAATGGTCTCTCTGCTTGGCTTTGTTGTTGGCTTGGGTTTGTTGTTTGGCGCTGCAGGGCAAAGAAGAAGAAGAAGACGAAAAAGAAGGATGATGATGAGCCTTTCGTCCCGAACTTTAGTCACTCCTTTCATTAGAAAGGTTAGGTTAAGTCCATTATCAACAGCTGCTGCTTCTTTTCAACAGAAGACAGTTCAGGTATAGAATAAATAAATAAATACAATTAATTAGTATATAAACATCATCACTCACCGTTTTCCTTGTCATCGTCAATCTTCTTCTTCTCCTCTACCTCTCTCCTCTATTGATCCCGTAGAATAATGCTACTGCCTTTGTGGTCAACGAAACAAGTGAATCAGCGGTAAATCCTCATATGGATGCACACGGCAGAGTATATGCTACGGGGAGAAGGAAAACTAGTGTGGCAAGAGTATGGATCAAAGAAGGCAGTGGACAGTTCTTGGTCAATGACAAGAACGTTGCAGAATACTTCCAACCTCTTCAACGATCAGATGTCTTAACACCTTTCCTTGTTTCAGAAACAGGAGGTCTATTTGATGTCTTTTCCACTGTCAAAGGTGGTGGCATGTCTGGTCAGTCGTCCATGACAGTCTATCTACTCACTCTTCTTCTTCTAATTTGATGATGTTCTGTCTGTCTACTTGTTTGTTGGTCTGGTTAATTAGGTCAAGCAGGTGCGATAAGATTAGGACTGAGCAGAGCTTTACAAAAGTACAACGCAGCACTGCGTTCTCCTTTGAAGAAAGGTAATATCACTCTGTTGTGCTTTTTGTTATGATCTAGGACATGATTTTGATGATCTTCTTGTTCTATGGTAGCTGGTTATCTAACAAGAGATGCCAGAAGAGTGGAGAGAAAGAAGCCTGGTCAGAAGAAGGCCCGTAAGCAATACCAGTGGGTCAAGCGTTAAAACAACTAGACTATTGTTAGACTTGACTAATTCTCATTCCTTCTCTCTATTTCACTCACGCGCATACTTCATCATACCACTAAAGATACGTTTGATTTGCATCGGCAGTGCAAGTAATTAGGGCATCATTACATTACGGTTAGAAAGCTATGGATACATGGTCAGAAGGTTGCAGTCAGAAAGGAATGCAGAAAGTGTAGTAGTACTACAGAAGATATCTTATGCACTCTATGCCTTCTTGATGAAATCTCGGAACTCCTTCTCTGTGGCGGACTTTTCCGCTTCACTCATGACCTCCAACTTGGCGGACAACTCTTGTGTCTGCTTCCAGATGTCAAGACCATTCTTGCCAAACTTCTCAACAACGGAGGCATCAAAGAAACCTTTAGGATCTGCCTTGAACTTGCTCATGCGTTCCTTCATCTTCGCAAGGTTGCGACCATACTTAGCTTCGAACTCCTCCTCAGGAGTCAATTGGTGGTGATCTGCATCATGATGGCCATGATGATGAGTGGCTTTCTTGGAAGCCAAGCGAGCCATCTCATCAATCTCCTTCTCTTGAGCAACACGATAAGCTTCCCATTCCGCTGGGGTCTGAGGGAAAGACTCCAACTTAGTGCGCAATGCCTGATAGTGCTTCTTGGATTGCTCATCAGGGAAAGGATCATTAGCGCGAGCAAGAAGCTTCTGATAGGTAGCATCCAACTCTTTGAATGCCTGCTCTTTCAATTCATCGAGTTGTTTACGAGCATCGGTGGCATCTAAGCTAACATTCTCCTTGCTATATCCAGGGACATTAAGAGTACCATCTAAAGCAGCACCAAAGAGTTCTTTCAAGTTGTTATATGGAAGACCACCTTTCTCTTCTTCAGTGAAAGGAACAGTTAAGTCACGAAGATTAGCCTTGGGATAGTATTTCTGCAATAACTCGAAGTCATTGACAGGAAGACTCTTAGCGTCTCTCTTATTGGTCTTAGAGACTTCAGCAGTCCATTTAGAGATATTCTCAAAAATCTTTAACCATTCCTCATCATTGACCTCACGTTCTGCTACCCAATCAAAGTCTTCACCTAACTTTCCTTGCAATGTGAGGTCAAGATAATAGGTATAATAGAGATCACGATATTCCTTTAACTCAGGATAGTTAGCAGCAGAGAAAGGAAGTTCTTTGCCTTTCTTTTCCACAAGACGATTTAATCGATACTGCCAATAGAAGTCAGGACCTGGAATAATGTCCAACTCTTCCGCTTGGGCAGTGGTAGTTGACATAGAAAGACCTGGAATAGCACAAGGAAATAAAGAATATGTATAAGGTGAATTATAATGACAGGGGTTGTGCAATTTCCAGTGCAAGAATTTAAGGATATTTGCATACCTTTGAAGATAAATCCACTTCGTTTAGTTTGTCCATTCAAAAATGCAGTTGAGACAACTAAAATAGACAAACAAATAGCTAAGAAAAGATAGCTCATGATAGAGACAGAGTATATGAAAGAGAGAATGTCAGATAGGAGGGGATGAAATGAGAAGATGTCGAAGTGAGAAAGCAAAGGTCGAAGGAACAGGAAAGACAGACCAGCAGCAGAGCAGTCAGTCAGCAGTCAGTCAGCCCCCTCTGCAGTCAGTCACCCACACACACTCACACTCACACAGAGAGGTTGTTGCAGCACGAAGCCAAAAGCGAAGTTGACGTCAGAGCCAACCCACAAACCCCACCCTGCCTGCCTGCGTGGCTAATACACTATGGTTAACATAACAATAAACAACGCAAGACAATAATATCTTACCTTTTTCGTCCTCATCCATACAAAAGCAAAGCAATAATAGTAAATATAAAAAATATGATTGATAATAAGCATCTTGAACAACGACTCTTATTAAAAGAATCAGTTATTGGAGCATCTTCTCTAGCACGTTGTGCTGTGAAGTTAAGTGGATGTAAACCATTAGGAGGAGGGACGACTAACTGGGACAGCAAGTCAGTGGATATCTTCCTAAGAGAACTTTCTCTTTATCGTCTAGAAATAGAAAAATCTAATCGTAGTTTAAGAAGTTTTCCATCTCAATTAAAAGAATATGAAGAACTTGAAAATTCAATTCAAAAGAAAATTCTTTCTGCTACAGAAGAAATTGAAGAATTAAAAGAAAAATTAAGACAAGCTAAAGAAGTTCGTACTCATCGTAAAGAATTAGAAGATTTAGCTATTGTAGTTAATCAAGAGCAAAGGTCTTCATTAACAAAGCGGAAGATCTCAGAAATAACTGAAAGTATCCTATCTGTGAAAGATACGAAGAAGAAAGTTGATAATGAAATTCTTACTCGTTTCTCTCAAGTTGAGAAGTTAATGACTATGATTGAAGAGTTAGAGATGAAGTTAGGAGGAGAAGAAGATGGTGGTATTGATGGAGAAGAAGAACGTGATCGTGAAGATGATCGAGGAGGAGGTGACAAGGGTACAGGGGGTGATGGTGGTGTAGCAGAGGCTAATGGTAATGGTGGTGGTGGTGGAGGAGAAGATGGAGAAATCGTAGCAGAAGATACCATGAGCTTGGATGAAGAAGGTCTTCTTCTAGAAGATGGTAAAGAAGCGGGAGAGGTCTAGGCTAGCATCTGAATTTATGAAATTCCTTAACAAACACCCCTACACGCCCTGTGTCTATGTGGGCTAGAATCTGGATTTATGAAATTCCTCAACATACACTTCCCTAGACTATGATGGTCTACAGTATCTACAGTACCGTACTACACCACTAACTTCACTTCACACAGACAACCCACACCGTAGCAGTACAGTACTGTAAGTAGACTAGACTAACCCTCTTCACTATTAACTTAAGGAGCATACTTCACATAGCCTGTTCCTGCCTTGTCTACCCAGGAAGCTTCGTCAGTCACATCAACACGTACTTGTCGTACATTCATATTAATTCGATGACTTCGTAAATAACTCAATACGATCTTATCCATCTCCTCAATACCATCATGATGACGATCATAATATGAATGAATACGAGTAGTCTCACCTGTTAATCTCTCTTCAACAGCTTCTGAGAGAATCACAGGTACTCCATGATAACAATGACGACTTTCACCTGACATTACTACAGCATCACCACTACGTAAAAGAAGAGCATTAGGATGAATATCTTTTGTTCTTCCTCCCATTAAGAAGACTGAAGCACAACCAATAGATAAAGAGACAATAGGATGATTTAAAGTATGTTCTGCATCATCAAGATGTCCTCCCATACATGATCCTAAAGGATAATAATTAACAATAGCAGCTTCAGGAATTAAATCAGCATGAACTTCTTGTGCAATAAATCGACAAATCTCTGTTAATTCTATTGGAAAGAGAGATTTTACATTTCGTTGATACATACGTTTTGTCCAGTCATAATGATAACCTAGACAACTCCAACGTAATTTATTAAATCGAGTGAAATTATCCTTAGCCTTAATAGACTCTTCCCAAAGATTAGTGAGATCTTCTACTTCTTCTCTCTGTTGATGATGTTGTTGTTGCTTCTCTTCATGTACTCCTCCTCTTCCTCCTCCTACCTCTGTCTGCTGTTGTTGTTGTAGTTGTTGTTGTCTGTGTAGGTTAGAGAGGTTGGTATGTTCAGCTTTGGAATAGTCTAGTAATGCTCTTCTAGCCCAGAGTAACTGAGCATTATCACATAATGCCTTAGAAAAGACAAAGAGACCAGGAGGATAGTTCTCTATTTCATAGATCACAGTACCTCCTCCTCCTCCTCCTCCTTCTTCTTCTTTACTACTGCAGCAGTCATGAGGTTCAGGACAGCAGCAGTGAGAGAGAGTCTTCACATAGCGAAGTCTCGCTGTACCACTATCACTAACACTATCACTAGGACTTGGGATGTTAATCACCTCAGACCAATCAAACAGAGTCTCTGTTGTCTCACTAGTACTAGTAGTAGCTGACCAAACTCGCTTTTTGTTTTTGTTTTCAACTTCTTGTTGTTTAGCTTTGATATAGTTTTTAAGATTGCGATCAACTATCCGATACTTATCCTCAGCATGGACTACTGGGGCATTTTCTACTGTACAACTCATTCTGTATCAATGAATGTAGTCTGAGGTAATGATCACAATATCACAAGGACAAGGAAGTGATTGGCCAAAAGCCAAGCCAGCAGAGACAGAGCCAGAGAGACAAGGAAGAGCATGAGGAGTCAACTTAAACCCAAATGACCAAATCTGGCGATTTAGAGCTGTGAGTGTTGACTTCTGTAACCTTTTCCATGCATTCAATACTATGCCCTCTAAGCTTCACTCTGCGAGGCTTTCTTCTTCTTCTTCTTCTTCCTTGTAGCTCATGAAATCACTCTACTTCAAAGAAAATAATGGATATCTTTAGTTTTCTTTTTGTGAAAGTCAGAAAGCTAAATCTAGGAACGAGGAATCATGATCACTGTGAGGTTAGTTCTCTTGGGATTTAACTCATTTAATAGCATTAAATTAACAACTCTGGTTCTACACTAGGTACTAGATTGAAACTATACTCCAAGAGCGAGGACTTCTGCAAGGAGCACACTCCTAGTGCTATCATCATGAATTAGGAAGATGTTTCTTCATTACCCAATCCTGATCCATTAGCAAGTGGATAGTTTAGTTATCTTGTTGGTTAGGTTAATGGGTTGTCAGTTATCGACATGTACTCACTTAGCAGCTGAATGCATCATCTCTTCTCCAACTAAACACTGTCGTTGTATAGTTTAAACCACCAAACTCTCCTTTACATGCCATGTCTACGCCATATGGCCCAGGCCATGGCATGGAATCATCCTAACCATGACTAATAGCGGATATAGCGATGATCATGTAACTTAGCTGCCCACTTTGCATAGCGTCCGAATCGACTATCTTCAAGTAGTAATTCAATAGTATAGTATGACTCAGCTAGCTCTTCATTAGTGAAGAGACGATGGATCGTAGAATGACATAAACGACAGATAGCAATGGTAGTATTCAAAGAAGAAGCAGGATAACCTTTCTTTTTCAAACGATTATGTACTTCTCGAGGGAAGACATGATGTCTTGAGCGACGAAGATGACGCTCACAGATCTGACAGCTACCGTCATCAACCTCCTCCTCCTCCTCCACCTCCTCCTCTGCTACTACAACTACTGCAGTAGTGTCTTTCTCTTCATAGCGCTCTTTCCAAAGGTCTTCTAGGAAGTCTGATCCTCCATAGATCTCTTCTAATCCTCCTAGTACTTCACGTGGGAGCATGTCTTGCATGAAGGAGAGGAAGGTATCCAGTGACTTCACAACATGTTCTTCTTCTTTAGCTAAATCACAGCATTCTTCTAGTAACTGAATCATTGTGTTGGGGTCCATGCTATCTGTTTGTTCTAATATATGGGAGAATGGGAGGTAGTAGTAGTCTATTATAAATGATTATGAACCATTGCAGAGAGGACAAAGAGAAGAGCAGGAAATGTTCTGGAAGGATTCAGAGAGATGTTGACAGACGCCCTGCTTTTGCTTTCCCAACAATCCTCTTCTGAGGCAACAATCCAACTCATGCCCAAATAGTTAACTTAACACGAGAGTTAACTTAAGTTAACTGCTGGAGTTAACTTAAGACGAAATTAACTTTAGACGAGAAGTGAGGGAGCCGTTTCACCACATTTGAAACAGCCACCACACCACCAACAACGACAACAACAACAACAACAATAGATCTCCTCTAGTCTGGTCGAAGGGAACACACATTACTAACACTATCATTAAATCTCTCTCCTCTCTCAAACTAACACAACTCATTCTTCTTAAATATTTTTCACTCTCTCTCTATCTATAATCAATTAATTAATATCATATTAATAATAATTACAATAATAAATTAAAATCAAATCAAATCAAATAAAATGCCTCCAAAGAAAAACACTACTCTACCAACTAACAAGACTACTACTACACTAGGAGGAGGAGGAGGAGGTAAGAAGAAGACTTCCAATGATCAACTCAATGACCCTGCAGGAGGTGGAGGAGGAGGAGGTGGTGGAGGGGGTGGTCCCTCTTCTCATCTATCTCATAATAACAATACTAATAACCTTCATGTTGAAGATGAAGATATCTATCGTGAACCTATTAAACGTACTGTACGTCCTGATAATCAACTTCAACTAACAGAAGAACAACTAGATGAAGACTTCACACGTGTTCTAACTGCGAATGATCCGAATGTTCCAAATAATATTACAAAATATAACTATAAAGAAAAAGCATATAAACAAGATCCTGAAGGTCCAATGGATCATTTAGCATTTCATTTTATTATGGATGGTTGTTCATTACATAAAGAAAGTGAAGAAGCACAATTACAACAACAATATGAAGAAGCAAAAAAAATGGAAATGGATCGTATGAAGAAAGAAGCAGCACAAGAAGCACATGATGCTGGTGAAGAAGATATTGAAGCTGAAGCACCTAAAACAGGCAAAAATCAATTTAATTATAGTGAACGTGCTGCACAAACATTTAATAATCAATTACGTTCACGTGGTGTTGCAACAGAACCACCACCTGTTGTACAATTTTTCTCAACTGTTACACAATGGGATATCTATGATGCTTATATGCAAGATGTGAAAAATTCATTACAAGAAGAAGAAATGGCTAAACATAGTGATAAGAAGAAAGGTAGTGGTGGTAGTGGTCATAATGGTAATGGTCAAAATGAAGAAAATGGTAAAAAAGGTAAAGAAGATGATATGGTACATAGTCAAAAAATGAATGCAGCATTGAAAATTCTAGAGAGAATGGTAAATCAAAATGCTGAAGATGAAATTTTCCAAGATTGTAAATATTGGGAAGATCAAAGTGATTTCTATCGTAATGGTGAAGGGAGTCTATTACCACTTTGGAGATTTTCAACGGAACGTACCAAACGTAAACAAGTGACAACTTTATGTTGGAATCCATCCTATCCTGATCTCTTTGCTGTCGCTTATGGTAGTTATGATTTTATGAGACAAGGATCAGGGATAGTATGTTGTTTTTCATTAAAAAATACATCACATCCTGAATATATGTTTAATACAGAATCAGGTGTAATGTGTTTAGATTTCCATCCTAATTATCAATCCTTATTAGCTGTAGGATGTTATGATGGTACTGTAATGGTATTTGATGTACGTCAAAAAGTTAATCGTGCGATCTATTCTTCTTCTATACGTACAGGTAAACATACTGATCCAGTCTGGCAAGTCTATTGGCAAGTTGAAGATTTAGCTAAAGAATTAAATTTCTTTTCGATTTCATCAGATGGACAAGTTGCATCATGGATTATGTCAAAAAATGAATTAAAAATGGAACCTGTTATGCAATTAAAACTTGTTTCAAATGTAAGAGATGATCCTGAAGAAGTTAATTTATCAGGTCTAGCAGGTGGATGTTGTTTTGATTTTAATCGTTATAATGAACATCTCTTTATTGTGGGGACTGAAGAAGGGAAAATTCATAAATGTTCTAAAGCTTATTCTGGACAATATCTAGAGACTTATCAAGGACATCATATGGCAGTTTATGCTATTAAATGGAATCCTTTCCATCCACGTGTTTTCATTTCCTGTTCTGCTGATTGGACAGTGAAAATTTGGGATCATAATATTGCTACTCCTATTATGTCATTTGATTTAGGGAATGCTGTAGGAGATGTTGCATGGGCACCTTATTCTTCTACTGTCTTTGCTGCTGTAACAAGTGATGGAAAAGTACATGTTTTTGATCTAGCAGAGAATAAACATGAACCATTATGTGAACAAAAAGTAGTGAAAAGAGCCAAATTAACTCATGTTACTTTTAATCAGAAAGAACCTATTTTAATTGTAGGAGATGATCGTGGTGGAGTTAATTCATTGAAACTTTCTCCTAACTTACGCAAGGTTAGTATTATTGATTAAACTACTACTGCTGCTATTACTATTACTATTACCTCTCTTACTCTTACTGTGTGTGATGTGTGTTATGCGTGATGTGTGCAATGTGTGTAATGTGTGCAATGTGTTATGTGTGATATGAATAGGTTCATGAACCACGAGATGAAAATGGAGAAGTTATTCCACATGATCCTGTGCAATTACAAGTGGATAAAATGGAAAAACTACTTCAGACTGCTTCCAACTAGTTTAACAACAACAACAACTGTTTGTTATGTTAACACTGCTATTACTACTCCTGCTACTACTACCACTGCTACTACCACTGCTACTACTACTAGTCAAGTCCTCCTCGTAGGATGATTGGCTTGGATTGTCTTCTTCTGTCTACTGCAATGTTGCTGTTAACTTTACCGCAGTAGGTCTATAACCTCTTAAGTTAAGATAGTAGATACTGTAGTTACTTAGCAACTTGTTCATAGATATCGTTAGCTACTAACTGCTTCGACCTATGAAGGACCAATACAATCTCCCAACCGATACACGGTAGTAACCCTGATGATTGGTGGTGGTGGTGGTGGTGGTGGTGGTGGTGACGGCGGTGGCGGTTGAATGTCATGTAAGTCACTGCCATGGTGTCCCGGATAGGTGGCGCACAACCAAGTTTAATGAGGTTAGATGATCAACAAGCGTGAACTTAAGACGTGAGATTAACTTAAGAGATTGAAGTTCGGAACTCGAACTCTCTGTTGGAACTGAAATATGAGGTTATTTCAGCTTCTGTTAGCTCTTCTTCCTCTTGTCATGGTCCCTTCTTCCGCCTGGCTACTGCATCCTCTCAAGGCATCATCATCCAATGCCATCACAATCAAATCAAATCTTCACTGCTTGACTTCTCTGACTGGTAGTAGTGTCACCGCTATTAGATCTGTTAGTAGAAGATGGATGACATCCACTTCCAATCCTTCTTCTTCTTCTCCTCCTAAGAAGAAGTTCCTATTAGAATATCAATATGTGGATAATATGGCTGAGAAGAGAGGTCCTTATCGTTCAGGGCATTTAGAATTGGCTCAAAAGTTGGTTAAGGAGAAAGTTATCATTGCTGGTGGAGCTTTCTTGCCCAAAGTTGATGGTGCCTTGTTCATCTTTGAAGGCCTTCCTGAAGATGTCGAGAACTTTGTCAAACATGATCCATATGTACAAGCTGGTCTTGTACCACGTTACACGATAAAGGAATGGGCTGTAGCAGTGGGATCGATCTAATTCATTGGATGACCTACTCCTTGACTATTCATTGAATTAAATTAGACTACATACCACATGGCAACACAAACAAACCTCTCTATTAACTATCTGCCCTATAAGCATTGTAATCATGTCTTCCTGTTTTAGCATTCTAGATGTCTTACTATCGTTCATGCTTAACATGGACGTTCGAAAGTGATCACATTCTCTATGTGTCTTGTCTGAGGAAAGAGATCAAAGGGAAGAACTTGTTTGATTGAATAGCCTGCAGCAACAATAGCCTTGGCATCCCGTGCTTGAGTGGCAGGATCACAAGATACATAAACCAGTCTACGAGGAAAGAAAGCAAACAACTGCGACAAGAAGCTCTCATCACATCCTTTTCGTGGAGGATCGATAATTATCACTGTCTCATCCTCATGGAGATGCTCTACCGTACCAAAGATTGCTTCCGCTGAGCCAGAGAGAAAATGAGCATTGGTTAACCCATTGCCTAATGCATTCTTTCGGGCACATCGCACTGCTTCATCACTTACTTCAACACCATATACCGCCTCGAAAGACTCTGCTGCACAGATAGCGAAAAGACCTGAGCCGCAATATGTATCAATCAGATAGCGACAGTCCTTTGAGCCAATAGCTTCCTTCAAGACATGCTGTACAAGCAGAGGCAAGACATATGGATTATTCTGAAAAAACTCTCCCGCTTTCACCATGAAGACCTTGTTCAATACAGTTTGCTTGATTTCAGCCTTATGAGAGGTCTCTACATGACCTCCATCAGCTTCTCGGAGTAAGAGTGTTGCTCCTCGTTTAGGAGGAGATTGCACTAACAACTTCTGGACACGTTCTCGCTCTTCACGGTACTTCTCATTAATGGCTGGCGTAGCAATTAAACAAGATGGGATATCAACAATACGATGACTATTTCTTTGTTGAAAGCCGATTTTGACATCTTCATGAGGCTTGGGTAGGTTGAAATGTGGGGTAATCTTGGAGCGATAGCCAAAAGCATGCTCACTACCTTGCACCTCTCCAATCAACAGAGGATCCAAGACAATACCTCCAATCCGTTGCAAGACATTGACAACTTGATCTTTCTTCCATTTCCTTTGAGCAGATAAGGTGGCGTGCTGGTATTGACAACCTCCACAAAGCTGATAATGGGGACATGCAGGTGTAACACGATCCTCTGAGGGGGTCAATACAGTGACCAGATCTGCCTCACTGTAGGAGTCATAGTTGCTGTAGATACGAACTCTGACTTTTTCTCCTATCAGAACATTGGGCACCATTACAACCCATTTCTTGCCATCAGCCAGTGGTACTCGACCCACACCATAGCCAAGGTTTGTGAGATCTTCGATAACCAAGTCCATCTCATGATGATAGTCAAATGGCTGAGGTACGAATTTGCGAGGTAATTTAGGAGGTTGAGGAGAAGATGTTGAGGTTGTTGAGGTGGTAGTGGGGGCTGGTGAGGGATGGGCATGAGATGCCATGCACTGGTGCCTGCTATTCTTCCATGGAAAGCCTCCACCGCCGCCTCCCAGAAGATAAGTGATAGCTGGCTTCAAGGTTGACTTGACAGATAGCAGGTGGTATGAATAGCCACTAATCATGCCCAGTAGCAGCAGAGAGAAGATAATGCTGCTCCTCGCCATCTCTTCAGCTTTGGCACAACACCAATCACAAGAAGCTGTTTTCCAGCCAAACGCGTTGCCAGTACAACTTTAGACTAATCATTACCATGCGTGGGGTGTTGAAAGAAACAGCCTTGAAAATAATCAATCAATTTATTAATTAATATGAATATTGTCTTAATTGCCCTATTAGCTCTATGTTTGAATTGTATTCATGGCTTGACATTTTCAAAGCCAACAAGGACTGCTAAAGTGATCAAAGAAGAACTTCTGTCTTTAAGTCGGAAAGTCAATCGTGGTGTCTCTGAACGTCTTGAAGATCGTCAACAAATCATGGCGTTATTCGAAGAACTTGAAGAAAGAAACCCTGTAAAAGTAACTTTGACCAATCCTCTCTTAAATGGTGTATGGGAGTTAGAGTATTCTACCAGTGAAGGAACAATTGGTAAGAAAGGTCCCAAGAAAGTAGGCAAGATCCTACAGACTATTGATGTCAAGGAAGGAAGAGTTCAAAATGATGATGCTGTTCAAGCCTTTGGATTCCTAACAGTTCCTAGGAAGGCTGTGGCAGCTATCACTGGAGTGGAACCACCACAACGGGTGAGTTCGGTCATTCCATGGAATGCCCCCCCCATCACATTCTTCTTCTCACCCTCTGTTAATCCCTCTATTGCTGACTCTCTGTATGTATGCTATAGGCCTATGTAGAGTTTAAAAGGTTCTTTGTGGGTGGTATCCCTATTCCAGTACCTCCTCAAGGTGCCAAGGCTTTCTTGGATGTTACCTATGTTGACGAAGAAGTCCGTCTAGCACGTGGTAATCGAGGAAGCATCTTCGTGCTTAGTCGTCATGCTTCTCTGCCATCAAAACTCTGATCTCCCAGCCCTCGCCTCTGACTGATCCTTTTCTCTCTACTACCTCTTTCTCCCAGCCTTTTCTATTATCCTTTTACTTTTTAAAAGCAATTTACATTATCCTCCACGCCCTATAAAAGCTTATCAGCACAGTGTTGACCCTACTTTAGATACCACCACCATATTCTAGAAGCTGTTGAATGAGATTGTCTGTGCTGACTACATGAGAAAAACTACGAATAAAAAGCATTTCACAGATGTTTGGCAGAGTCAATGATGCTTTCCTTCAAAGCATCAATGAGCTTGTCGATATGTCTCTTTTCAGAGATGAGGGGAGGGCTCATAACCACAGCCGAACCACTGACACGAACGAAGACTCCCTTGTTGAAGCAACGGTCGAAGACATCAAAAGCTCTCTTCGTAGGGGCACCAGGAAGAGGAGCTAACTCAATCGCTCCCATCAGACCAAGATTTCGGATGTCGATGACATGAGGCAGGTCACGCAAAGAGTGCAAACCAGCTTCCAAGTAAGGCTCCAACTCAGCTGCACGCTCAAAGAGACCTTCTTCCTTATACACATCCAGAGTTGCAATACCAGCCGCCATGGCCAGAGGATGACCACTATATCAACAAAACAAAAACATTACCTAATCGAATGACCAAGCGAAAGGTTTGAAATCTCTTCTTACCTATAAGTATAGCCGTGGAAGAACTCCATTTGAACACCAGGATTAGCATGAGCAGCAGAATAGATAGAATCGAAGATATGTCCCTGACAAATGACAGCACCAGCAGGCACAGTAGCATTGGTCAGGCCCTTGGCACAAGTGATAATATCAGGAGTGAGATTGAAGCGCTCGGTGGCGAAGGAAGATCCTAAACGACCAAATCCTGTGATGACCTCATCGAAGATCAACAGGATATTATGCTTGGTACAAATTTCACGGATCTTCTCAAGATATCCCTTGGGAGGAGGAAGTACACCAGTGGATCCAGCGACAGGCTCGACAATCACGGCAGCGATGGTGGAGGCATCATGGAATGCAACCAGTTTCTCCAATTCATCAGCTAAATGAGCACCCCAATCAGGCTGACCACGCGAGAAAGCCATGTCTTTCAAAGAGTGGGTATGAGGGAGATGGTCGACAAAAGGGAGAAGGGCAGAGGAGAAGACCTTGCGGTTAGGCAGAATGCCACCCACAGAGATGCCACCAAACCCCACGCCATGATAGCCACGCTCTCTACCAATGAAGCGAACCTTCTCACCATGTCCACGAGCACGATGATAAGCCAAGGCGATCTTCATAGAAGTATCCACAGCACTGGATCCACAAAGGGTATAGAAAACCTCCTGGAAGCCACGATTGGGTAACAAGGAAAGCACCTTCTCAGCGAAAACATGTCCCAGATCATGGGAAGTATTGAAAGTAGGAGCATAGTCAAGCTTAGCAACTTGCTTCTGGACAGCTTCAACGATCTTTGGGTGGCAGTGTCCAGCATTGACACACCATAAGCCAGACATGGCATCGTAGAGCTTCTTGTCACCTTCTGAGGTGTAGTAATACACACCTTCGGCACGAGAAAAGGAATGACCCTTATCACGAAGACGTTGATGATCAGTGAAAGGCTGCCAGAAGCCACCATTACTCAGAGAGGATCTAGTGGCAGTAGCTGTAGCAGTACCAGAAGCAGTCTTAGCAGAAGACAGTCTTCTGATTCCTTGATGGAGTGTTGGAGAGATTTTCAAAGTTGAAACAAAGGACATCTTGCAACAAAGGGGATCTTTCTTTCTTTAGGGTAGTTCGTTGAGTGAAAGTTAGTTCAATTGACTTGGACTTCTGCTTGGGGGTTTGGGTTGTGTGAACAGTCTCAGTCAGCTGTGCTGCTTCTGGATCTTCCTGCCGCTGTGAGGGTTGCTGTCACGTGGGGGGGTGTTGAGTGTTGAGTTGACCTGCTTCAAGAGAGGATCACCTCACCTGTTCTCTGGAAATCTGGGAACTTGGAACATAGAATGGAATCAGAATGGAGAATGGAATCAGAAATGAATAAACTCGTTGTTTGTTGGCAACTCGAAAAGTCGTCGACAACTTAAAGAAAACTTAGTGTAATTCCTTATCAGGTATATCATCATCACTGTCATCATTCCCTCCCCCTCAAGTGGCAGATTCGAGGATTGCTGGGAGTGAGTGAGTGGATCGAATCATCGCCACTTAAAACAACATTCGCTACTGGTATCCTTTCTTTCTTCCATAGAACTTCTTTTCATTCTCTTTCTGTTGTGCGTGAGGGTTGTTCAACCCTTATTATCTCCCATAGTCTAGTCAGTCATTGTTTGTTTTCCTGTTAGTCCCGTGTTAACGTTTCTCTCACTTACCAATGATGGCAACCTTCAATGATTTATCCGATGAAGTAGTGATCTACATTCTCACTTATCTTCGTGCACATGACTTTGCCTCTATTCAATTAGTCAACAAGGTCTTATTCCCAGCCACACGATGGCAAGCAGCTATTCAACAATGGATGAACCAACATCAACCTGCTCTTATTGTCACTCCATTAAGAAAGCAGATGATGTTGACCATGACTATACCTAGTCCTGCTAGTCTCTATGTCTTTGAGGCGACCTCCTTACTCAACGCTCTCTCTCTACCCACTCCTCTCACTGGGAAGGGCTATTGGATTAGCACTGCCTGGGTAGCATCAGCCAAGAAATACTTTGAAAGTCTTATCTTGCCTGATCTTACCCTTTCTTCAATTTCTTCCTCGCCTACTACTAGCAAGAAGAATACACCCAATAGCAAGCGAAAGGGAACTCGTGGTGGAGGTCGATCTAGTAGAGGATCTTCTACCAGTGACCATCTCCCCTATCCAGCATTAAGTATCAACCAAGATTTGCTCTGTGCTCATGGTGGATTAGCTATGAGCTCAGGTCCAGGTCCTCGACGACGAGCTATTGATTCCCGAGGCTGGCATTGTCTCAGGAAGTACTTCCCGTATGGTCCAGAGTTTAAGTGTGCATTCTCAACAGATTGTGTGATTTGTGTTGAAGGGCATCAAGCTGCACGAGCTGGTCAAGAACGCCAACGAGTAACTGAAATAGCCCAGCGGCGCTCGACTCTGCTTCCTGCTGGTCTGGAAGCTCTGTTTGATCGCAAGTCTGGTGTGCCAAGTGAAGCGATGTATCGTCCCTGGGCTTTCCTAGAGGAAGGTGGGGAGGAAGCCTTTGTTCCATCCGAGGAAGAATTGTCACATCAGCTTCCTCTCGCATCTGGTCTGTACAATCTTGTTCCTCGCAAGTGGTTGAAGGAATGGAGGAGATACGTGAAAGATCCTTCTGTGACTAGCTTGGCTGTCTTGGATTGCAGTCGATTATTATGCTTCAATCATGGCATGTTAGTTGTACCACCGCACCTGGAGGAGTTCTTAGTAGGCTTGAGAAGAGGACTATTGTCTGGCTTGGGTGATTACGAAGGAGAAGTGGTGGAGCTGGTGACTGCCGAGGAGTGGGAGGAACTGCAACACCTGCACCGCGGCGTGGGGACACCAGACTTGGCCATCTGCTGTGCTGTGGATGGACACTCTGTCCTTTGGTCCGTTGATGTTTGCAATGAATGCGATCCCTTGAGCAAGGCAACATACGCTGGGGGTCGTCGTGATCTGCTTGGACGAGGAGGAGTGCTGCCTCGCCATCGACAAGTGGTGGCCATGAGCGTCATGTAGTTGCTCAACGAAATTATGTATAGTTGTCTGGGCATGGATAAAGGATTTACATTAAGGTGCATCATAGTTACCAACATCAGCATCCTGTTCCGGTTGGAAGAATGTCTTGGTTGAGGCGGAAGGTACAGCCCTCTGGGCACGCACACGCTCGACAAACTCGGGAGGATAAGGATCTTGATAATCATCCAAGTTAAACTCGAACGTACTTTTCCCTCCCATATTAGCAGGGATATGTTCATCATCAATGAACTCTTGTACACCAGACAAGTAAAGGACAGGGGCAGCTTTGTTACGAGTGACAGGATCAAAGAACCACTTGACTACATTAAAGATACCCCAGAAGATAAGACCAGAAGGATAAATAATAGCACGATGTAATCTCTCAGGATGTTGATCCTGGAATAGTTTGGAAAAGTGTCTGGAAAACTCAATGTCTCCATTACCACCTCCTGAGCGATTGATAAGAATGGTGAACTTGGACTTGTCCTCAGGCAATTGAGAGATGGCATACTCCATCCACCACATGGCCGCCTTGGCTGTCTCTTCAATATCACGTGTATTGACATCATGGAGATAAGGATTGACATGAAGGATAGGGTGTCCTTCCTTATCATGGCCATGTACGAAGAGCACACCTTTCTTCAGAGCATTGACACATTCTTCCTTGAGGACAGGCCAGCGGCGACTTCTCCATTGAAGAGCTTTACCAAGAAACTCTTTAGCTCTCTCTAAGTCATTATTTCGAGCGATGAGATAACGTGCAATGGTAGTATCATCAACCTCGGGGAAGGAAGTCTTTAACTTTCCATGATTCTCCGCAGAGAATAAGCTGCAGTCAATATCTTTGGAAGTGATTGTATAGGAGGAGGACATGATAGCAGTCAGTGAATTTCTCTCTCACAGTCGAAGTGCTGATGGTGGGGGGGAACAGAAGGGATCGATAACTGAAGAAGATACGCTTTCGTTCTGTTGCTGTTGCCTGCCAAACTGAACTGAAGGCAAAGGTGGCAAAGAGAACTAAACAACGCGTTTTCCAAATCTGTTTTTGACTTGTCGTGGGAAATTAGTGAGCAGACAAAGTCACAATTCGCAGTTTTAAAGATCAGAAAATGAGGATTTCTTGATTGATTGAACGCTTTTTCAAGAAGAACGCGTTGTTTGAAGGCAGTGATGTGATGTCTCTCATTCCTTCACAAGTATTGTATTCCTTCTACTACTTATCAGTATCCAGTCACTCAGTCAACCAGTCACTCAGTCAGTCAGTCAGTCAGTCAATTATTGAAAGAATGAGAGACAGTATAGGATTTAATCCTTTATTAAATTGTGAAACAATTGAAGGTTCTCGTGAGAATTCTACTGCTATGAATCATCGTATCTTTGAAGTCTATAGTTATCGATGGATTGTCTTAACAGTTTTCATTCTAGCAGGAGTATCTAATGCTATTGTCTTACTTACATGGTCTCCTATTAGTGATAAAGCACAAACCTTCTGGAATAATATTGATATTACTGCTATTAATCTATTAAGTGTAGTCTTTCAAATCTGTTATGTTCCTGGGACTATGTTAGGATTATATTATTCTGAAAGATATGCTTTACGTGGTGTACTTCTTATTGGTGGTCTATTAACTACTATAGGATGTATTATTCGTCTATTAGGTGTCATTGCTATTGATGGTGGAGGTAGAAATACTTCTTACGCCATTGTACTATTTGGTACTATTCTTGTAGGTCTAGCACAACCATTTTATCTTAACATGCCAGCTAAGATTGCTGCTACTTGGTTTGGTGTTAAAGAACGTGATATTGCTACTACTATGGCATCTTTAGGTAATCCTTTAGGTAGTGCTATTGGCTCACTTCTACCTCCTATGCTTGTCTCTCAGGATAGTGACCATTCGATTGAAATTGGCATTCGAAACTTGTTATTAATTCAAACGATTATAGCATCTGTTATCCTTGTGATAACATTTTGTTTCTTTCGTAGTCGTCCTAATACTCCAGCAAGTGCTTCAGCAGAACAAATGCAAATTATGGCATCAACACGTGCATTAAATACTATGTTTGGAGAAATGCAACGATTATTAGAAACAAATCGAAACTTTGTACAATTATTATTCTCTTTTACAATTGTCTTAGGAAATCTTAATGCTATTGCTGCATTATTAAATCAATTACCAGGTGGATATAGTAATGGTACAGCTGGTACTGCTGGTGCTTTATTAATTCTATCAGGATTTGTTGGAGCATTTATGACAGGATTTCTATTAGATTGGACAAAGGCATATCGTGCTATTCTAAAGACTTCTTATATCCTAACAGGATTATTTTGGATTTTCTTCTTTTCGAATTGTCGTGCACATAATGATCTTTTGTTTTTACTTTCTGCTGCTTTACTTGGATTAGCTACTTTACCCATTAGTAAGCAACAACACATTGATTGTGACTGATATCATCGACTAATGTACTGTACTGTGTGTGTATGTTTCAATAGTCCCGGCTAGTATTGTAGCTTGTGTGGAATGTTCTTATCCAGTGTCAGAGGAAGTCTGCGTTGGTCTGATGTACATGGGGGCCAATGTCTTTGCTATTGCATGCACTTTCGGTGGTCAGGTACTTCTCCAACTGTCATCATTGGGACCTGCACCACTCTTCCCCTATGCTATTGTGGTTGGTACACTTCTTGTCATGGCAGCAACATCAGTATTCTTCTTTCAAGGCAGTTATTTTAGACTCGAACAAGATGCTAAACACCTTCTCAATGAAGCTTGATTTACAGCGGTGAGATTGAGAAGAATATAACAGTAACAAAAAAGAGTGTGAGAGTGAGAGAGAGAGAGAGTTTAGTGCACTAAGTGTGGTTAGTGTATATTGTATAATGACATATTATTCAAGAGATCTGCTTATACACCTGATTCAAACCATGACATGAGACAAAGCATGTTTGTAGTCTAGTACAGTACAATATAGTACAGTACAGTGATGGTCTGGATTTGGAGCATATGCAATCCTTTGATTGGGATAGCACAAGATGCCCTTCTTTTATTCCCAATCCCCCCTTCCTCCCTTACAGCATGCTTGCTATCGCCTAAGCCTAAGTAGTAATAATAATACAGTTCATGTATGCATTTTCTTTATCTTCATCTTGTTAGTGTTATAATAGACCACTAGATGCTAGAAACTGTGGGAAGAGGTTAGGGTAGTAGTAGAGTCCTTGTGGTCCATCATCTCTTACGATGAGTTGCACTTCCTCTGCTCTTCGCACTACCTCTTTAGCAACTACCACTGACACTCCAAGTAACTGAGCAATATCCATTGCTGTTGCACCTTTCATTCGATAACTCTCAATAGAAAGTAGACGATCTGCTAATCGTTGTGCAGCAGCTTGATCTGAAAAACTATCCAATTGTATAACTTTCACACCAGAATTAAATATTCTTAAATGCATTCCAAGTTGTAATCTTTCCATACGTTTACTAGCAGCAAGTAAATCATCTGGAGATACAAGAGAAGTACCTCTTGCACGATTAATTAAACAATAAAGATCAGGTAAAGTAACTAAACCACCTAATCGTTCTAAACGATGATCTATTAATAATAAATCAGCAATTTGTCTTGCTAATTGATTATGATATTGTCTACCAGCTGTAGACTTTGTAATCGGTGAGATAATACCAATACTTTGTAAGATATTCTCCATTTCATTTGTCTCTGTTGTTAATGATGAAGCTGTCTCACTGTTCATACCCTCCTCCTCCTCCCCCTCCTTCTCTGCAGTAACATAAGCTGCATAACGTTGAACTACAGAGATGACTTCTCGTGCACGATTCATTAAAGCATCTAAATCAGATAAAGCAGATTTAGTTAACTGATCTACTGACTCTAAACTCTTTTCTTGTTTACGAATTATACCACTGACTCCAGCATTTCTTACTGAGAAACCTTTACCAACCTCATCACTAACAGTAGTGGAAGAGGTAGTACTAGTAGTAGTAGTAGTAAGAGTAGTCACACCACTACCACCTGGGATAGTAGAGGTATCAGCAGCAGGAGGAGTAGGAGTAGGAGTAGGAGGAAGGATCTTCTCCCATGACTTCCTTGTCAATGCTCTTTCTATTTGAAGAAGAAAATCATCTTTCTCTCCTCCAATAAAGCGAAATGTCAAATCTTTCATTGTTTTACGATGATGAAAGTTAACTTTCACTCGAGTTGATCTTTTGAATAATCCAGAATTATTCTCAATTGATTGAATAGTCTGTAAGAGGATTCCATAGGAACTAGGAGGAGCAGGAGGAGCAGGTGGTGGTGGTGGAGGAGGAGGAGGAGGTTGTTGACTCTGTGAGAGGACGAGAAGAAGACGAAGATTGGTTAGTATGAGGACAGCAGGTGGGAAGAGATGCTCGAGATGTCCATTAGGATGGATTAGTACTGTCTCGACATTATCGACTACTTTGACTTCAACTTCTTCTTCTAGGAGGACTGGTCTTCCAGCGGAGGTAAGAGGTATGGAAGTGAAATAGTCCATGACAATTCAGTAGTAGTCTTCTTGTAGCTATTCACTGACTCACTTGATTGACTGACTGACTGACTGATTCAATGACTCACTGATTCAGTCACCCTCTAGGAAAGATACTGAGGGAGAGATAGAGATAGAGAGAGAGAGAGAGGGAAGGTGAAAACTGAAAACTGAAAGAAGAGTGAAGAGTGTGTTAAGGATCTTTCACTCTGACTCTTTCACATTCTGCTCATCTTTTATGAAATACAGTAATTCCCAGTTAAGCAAATCCACAACAAGCTTCTGTTGTCTTCCATCCTAATTATGACTTCATCATCTAATAATAACAAATAATAATAATAATAATAATAATAATAATAATAATAATAATAATAATAATAATAATAATAATAATAATAATAATAACAGTGTTTTTTTCTTTACAACTCTTACATTCACTATCTGAACAAAACCTCTTCCGAGGATATCATCAACAAATGATGACCCAAATCATATCATATCATAGACTGACTATCATATCAATCATTAGCTACACTACTGTAGCTATCCAACAACACAACATGACAGTCAGTGGTGATGATGATGGTAGTGTAGCTACCATATGACATGTACAATAAGCAATCAGATGCCATCTTCAACATGACAAGTCATAGTTGAAAGAGCTCATTCTCCATCCTTTACTACTTATTCATACTATAGCATCCCACCACCACATTACACCATATTATAGTATTATGACACACCATACATGATGACAATGGTCAGTCACTGATAGAGAAAGAGAGAGAGAGAAGTAGTCTAGACAAAGCTCACCTGATGCTCCAACTACCAGTGCTAGGGTCTTGATTCATCTTGAAGTTGTCTAAGGACATACCAAAGCATCCCAACACACTGTTACCTAACTGCTTTAACTTATCCATTGCCTCTGCTTTCATCTTCTCCATCTTCTCATCATAGAGTCTTTGTAATCTTAACACTGTGGAAGCTATCTTAGGGTAGCTTGGGTCAAGCTCTTGAATCTTCTTACCGTCTACCCATCCCATCCCATTCCATCCCACCCCAACACAAAAACACACACAGACACAGACACATACACACACAGACACACACAAACACACACAGTCAGTAATGACTAGTCAGAGAGTACCAGTAGCAGTGAGAGAAGAGGGATTACCTGCAAGAGCTTCTTCAATCTTATTCAACTTCTCATAAGCTTGCATTCTTCTTGCTAAGACTTTCACATAGTCTGCTTTAAGCTCTAAAGCTCGTGTGCAATCATCTACTACTAGTTCATAGTCTTCCATAGCAAAGTAAGCAGCAGAACGATTACCATGGAAGGTAGCCAAAGTCTCCTTATGGATGTCATCAGAAGGACAGTGATCAATCGCATAGGAATAAGCTTGAGTAGCATCATCATAATTCTTTAGGCGGAAGAGCTCATTGCCTTCTTCCTTATAGGCCAAGGCCTTGGTAATGTCCTTCTCTACTTCAAGACGAGAAGGTTCTACTTCAACTACTGTTTTCTCGAGATCTTCAGCCAGTTGGTTCACTTCTTCTTCTTCTTCTCCCTCTTGTTCTTCCTTCTTCTTCTCTGTAGTAGTTGTTGTTGTTTGGATAGTCTCAGCAGAAGAGTGTGTGGTAGGAATAGAACTCTGCTGCTCTGAGATCTCATTGTGGACGACTGTAAGGTCATTAGAAAGAGTCTCCTTACTAGTAGCTAGTTCCTCAGGGCCAGGTTGGCATTCAAAGAATTCGTCCTCTTCCATCTTAGGATAGATAATTTCTGTCCCACTTCCTCCAGTCTGGTCTAGAAGCTGCGAACTATTATTAGGTGCGTGGGTGTCTCTTAGAGAGAGGGTGTACTATTATTGTATGCGTGGGCCTCTCTTGCAGACAATGTTAGATAGAGACAAGTTGATTTAGTTATGAGAAAATAAAAGATCAAGTTAATAACATAGGACATCTCTTTCAAGGGACTAAATAATTTAACTTGAGTACATCCACTCTAAGCAAATATACCGGCACTAGTATATAAATACTAAACTCTCTCACTAAGTTGCTAGTGACAACTTACACTTATATACCTACTGGACGAACGCCATTAGGCCGAGGCTTCATAGGGGGGGCCTTCTTCTTAATCATGTTGGTATTGATGTTATTTGTAGTAGCTTGTTCTGGTGGCGATCTGGAAGCAGCTAACTGAAGATCCATTTCTGCCAACTTTTGTTTACGCAACAACATCGTCTCCCTCTTCCTTCGTGCAACTTCTAATCTAAATTTTCTCCGCTCTTCATCAGAACTAGTACCATTAAAAACATTAAATGTCTTGGTAAGGTTAGCTATTCTCTCGGGTGTCAAGATCTGAGCAGGCATTACGGCATGATTGAGTTCTCCTGAAGGACCAACATTAATATTTGGAATCTTAGCATATCCTGTACAGTTATAATTTGCCCAAGGACGATAGCCATGTTGACTAGCATACTTCCCAAAGAGAGCCCACATACGACATGCTATTTCAGGAACATAAGCAATCTCTTTGGTCATAAACTTGGAGCGATCGACACTACGTAATGCATGTCTGTTCTCAGCTAAAAGAAAAGCACAAGCTATTCGGTCCTCGGTCTTAACTATAGAAGGAGGTAAGCGTAAGAAGTCCACCATACGCTGCAAGGCTTTTAATCTCCGCTTTGGATGCTTTAGATCCTCATACTTGACGTAGATATAGTCTTCTAGTTTGAAGACTCGCTCAATTCCTGCATGCTCTACAGCCCACATCTTAAAATAATAATGAGATAAAGAGGCAGCATTAGCTTGCCATCGTCTCCAATCAAACTCTTGTCGTAAAATACCACCTACATGACTCTTACTAACACGACGTTGGAATTCACTCCAAATAGAATCAAAAGGATCACGAAGAACTAAAATAGCACGATCAAATCGTTTGATATTTCCTTTATTGCATTTACCATCATCACTAGGGACTTTGACCCCATGTAGCTCAGCAAAGGTATGTGTGTGAGGATGTACCTTCACCACATTTACCTTCCAATTACAAGTGAATTCTCCTGGTAGAGCTGCTAGTAATGAAGCATCATTGTAGACTGACCCAGAATAGATACCTGTAGCATATTCTAGGAGAAGCCTTCCCCAAGTGTTTCCACTGCCTGGGAAAGTGTAAAACATAGGAGGATGACGCATTTCACCATCTGATAAATATTTTCGTTGTCCATATCTTAGTCGACATTTCTCCTTCTCTTTTGCTATAAATACACATATCATATAATATATACATTATTTATAATGTCATTCATGAAGAGCAAAAGTGTCAAAATGAAAGAAGTCTCACTCACCTAATTCTGTCTTATTTGCGGTCTTCAAGATACCAGCAGATGGTAAGATCTTAGTCTGAGATGAGGTAGTCAACATGGAAGTTGAAGATGATGATATCACAGGTTGTGAGGCTGAGAGAGTACTCTCTGTATGATTGAGAGAAGGAAATTGTGAAAAAGACGACAGATCTTTCACAGATTGTAATGAACCATTAAAGATACTCTCAGCTTTCAGTTTTATCGTCTGTAGAAAGGTCTGAGATGGAGTAGAACTACTACCAGAGGAAGAGGATGACTGGACATTGTCAGTGGATAAGTGAACTGCCGTCGTGTCCACATTAGCAACTACTGCCCAACCTGAACCATTTTGATGAAGTACAGCAAAGGAGATTAGAGCAGAGAGAACAGCACCAGTAAGTAAACCAATAATAAAGGATATTCTGGATGATTGTTGAATGCTATGGTTAGGAATATTTTTTGTTGCCATTATTCTTTTAAACCCATAGCATGTGATGATGTCCAGCGAAGCGGAAAAAACGCGAACAGAGCTGTTGGGAAACAGCCATCAAGAAGTGTTTCACAGCAGCTGCGCGAGTTAACTGCACGAAGCGAGGCTGAGCTGCTGAGCTTAACGAGAGAAATCTGACAAAATCTAACTATTCAGTACTCCTTCATTCATTGTTAAGATCAATATCAAGGAGGAAATCCTAGTTGATTATGTTAAGTATAATATTCAATCAATATGGCTGTTTCTGTTTGTAGGATTTTGGGCAACAACTCAAAACCAAGTGCACTGAAGCGTTGTATCAAGCAGAGCAGAGTAGAGGGACAAAGCGATACAAACTGTGTGTATAGCTTATCATGGAATACGAACTCTATAAGGCAGTTAGATGTAGTTTCACCATCAGAGACTATTCAGGAACCTTGTGCTCTTGGTTTTCCTTCCATGAACCTGTTTCATCACTATAGAGCTCCTTTTTCCAGATAGGAACTTTAGCTTTGAGTTCGTTGATGGCAAAAGGAAGTGCCTCAAGACTGCCTGTTCTATGTGCCGAAGAGATGACAATGGCCACACTGATGTGACCAACTGGACAACTGCCAAGCTTGTGCTGCATAACAATATTGTATACTTGCCATTGTTGCCTTATCTAAGAAAAGGTTGACACACAGTCATGAAGTGATGAGCTGGGATAGGTACCATCATCATCACTACTGTAGTGTCCTTCCTACCTGATCACATATGGTAAGCATGGTCTCTAATGCCATTTCTGTATAAGCCTCATATTCAAGATGTGTTACAATCTTTTCTTCAAAGTTATCTCTCGTGGTACCAAAGAAAGTTGATATTGCACCCGCCCTGGGAAAGCAAACAGTTATCAAATCACACTTGTGAAGAGGAATAATGAAAGAGACCGACCGTACTTGTTAGATTTGGCCATTTCCACTACTGAAGAGACATCTATATCATCTTCAACTAAAGATACATGGTCATAGAAGTCCTCACCCACTTTGCGACTCACTTTCCCTGCCATCTTTTTGGTGATCATGAATCGCCGGATTGTTTTGATCTGGATCTGGCATTTGGAGATCTGGGATTTGGGATCTGGAGTTAACTTGACCAGCACCATCCTGTTCTCATTTCAGTTTTTGAAGGAATGAAATGAATGAAAACGATCTTGAAGTGTTAACCAAAGAGATCTATGAGATATTCTCAAGTCATGATATCTGTGAGGTTGACTTCATTCCTAGCTTACAGCCTCCTTTCATCATATGTGATGGAGGTGCCTTTGGACTCGCTTATGCTATCTTGAAGCCCCTCTATACCTATTCCTACAAGTCCCTCTGTCACCATTACACTGAAATGAAGACTCTAGAAGTCAACAGTACCCTAGGAGAGCAGCAACAACTATCTCTTTCTTCTTCCTCCTCCTCTCATCATCATCAACTCATTGATCGATATTCCTTAGTCACATTACTAATTAAAGGAGATCTTGCCTTTGCTTATAATATTCGAAAAACTTGGTTAAAATATGATTTATTCAGTCTATCAAAAGAATTTCTTCTTCTTCGTGCTATCTTTTCAAAACATCCTAAATCCCCTGCTGGATGGGATCATCGAAGATGGTGTTATCGACAACGTCATCATTTAACACGCATTATGCCTCTTCAAGATACAACACTTTTTCACAATTCTATTCTTTTAACTCCAACTGAAATTGAAACTGAAAAAGAAGTATGTCGTATCATGGGGGAGCGCTATCCTCGTAACTATTATGCCTGGATGCATCGCCTTTGGCTCTTACCACAGATGACAATCTATCAGGTCAGTCCCTTTATGAGACTTACTCTTCTACTTCTTCTTCCTCTACTGCCTAACTGAGATAGATGAATGAATGAATGAATGAATGAATGAATGAATGATACTATAGCTGGATGATGAGATCATCTTCTCAGAGGAGTGGTTGAGAAGACATATCTCTGACCATACAGCAGCACAGCATTACCTACAAGTACTTACCCATATTCTAGAGAGAAAGGAAGCCTTAGACCATGTCATTCTTCAATTAGTTCCTCGATATGAAAGCTCTCCTATTGATATGAAAAGGAAAGTTCTCCTGCTGTCATTCTGGCAGAGCAGTCGCAAGCTATTGACAGAGAGACCAGGTCATGAGAGTCTGTGGTCCATACAAAAGGGTATCTTTACTTTATTAATCGATGACTTCTCGGAAGAAGAAGTAAAGACAATTCAAATAGAAGAGTCTCTATGGGCTTTGGCTCCTTTACTTGATGATGAAGTGCAAAGAAAGGATGTGGTAGAGCTACCCCATGACCACAAGGTCGATCAACAAGATGATGATGCTACAGAAGAAATTGTTCAAATGGTGGATAAGCTTCAAGCGATTGTGCTAGGCGAGATTGAATTTGTGAGAGAGCAGTTAGAGACTGCACGCTTTGCAGACAATCCCATTTGGTCTCCTAGGGATCACATTGTGGCTGCGTTGAGGGCGTTGCTCTTCATTCTAGCAATTGTATTGAGAAAGAGACATGATCCAACAGATCCAGCTAAATTGCCCTATGAGATGATTGTGAAATACATGGAGAATCATGATCCTGTTTGCTGTACGACAGCTTACCTTTCAGCATGTAAGACTTAGATGCAACAGAAGCAAAAGCACACCCTCCCCCCTACCTCCTTTAGATTTAGAATACTATGAAGATAACCTAACGCTCTATCCAAGGGACAATAATCTTCATCACCGTGCACTCTTCACTTCTCCCAAAGTATCTAATAGTTGAAGAAGAGTCTTCTCTTCCTCCTCTACACACGCTCTGATAGTTCCAATAGGAATGGTGCTTTGTGGTGGCCATAACAATTTAGCACAACTACCCACTGGCGTCGCCCTCGAGTTGAATGTGAGGCTACCAAAGGACTCCCTATGCAGCAGCAGTACCGAATGGCCAGCATTGTGAAGCAGTCGACGGACCATGCGATACTTTCCTTCTGTCACGGAGAGACGAACATATGAATACTCTTTCACTTCCATCGCATATTTGATATCTTGATCTGCCTCATCCACTTGACCATTGGTTGTTGCTTTCACAACCTGAAGATGTTCATCGATTAAACCCTTGAGATACAATCGATCCTGGATGAACACAACACATAGAAATACCAAACAGAACATACAATACAGTACAGTAAGTATGTCAGCATTGTCTGTGAGAAGAAGGTGGAAAAATGCAGTTTGTCTCACTCACGTCATCACTGGACAAGGCCTGTGCTTGCAAGAGAGTGGCAGGGAAAGTGCCATCAGTGGTAGCTACCCCACTAGCCAGGCGTTGCGCTAAAGCTGTCTGATCGACCTTACCTGCAACGATTGCCTCATAGACACGAGGAACACAAGTGTTAGGATCTAACAGACTATTTGTTAGCTGTCCATGTGAAGAGAACAATAACAAGCCTGAGGTGTCAGCATCTAATCGTCCTACTGGATGCAAGCTCTTGAAGAATGGGTTGTTCTCATAGACACTTTCTAAATTCAGTCTTCCAAAGGCATCTCCCACTGTACTGTACACAATAGATACAAACACCTTGTTAAGATGAGAGACATGGGGGAAGGGGGTGTCATCATGATCATCTGCTCTACATCACATGACATGACACTGGACTAGACTACCATACTATACTGTACTTTACTGTACATGTACTATACCTGTGCATTCCAACAGGTTTGTGGAAAACAGCCAGCCAGGGGGTCTAGTACAATAAGTAGCAGTGAAGTCTCAGACAGGGAAGGGAATGTAGGGGAAGACTAACTGACTTACCGGTGCTACTGTTCTGTTATCAATAGAGAGGAGGATGTTGACAGGGAACTTCTCTGCACCACTTCGCACTACCTTGTTGCCTTGTCCTAGTAGCACTTTGACACGACCTTGTCTTAAGAGAGATGTTACATCTTTTCTAGAACCAAGATTACGATTACTTAAGATACGATCTATTCGTTGTAATTCTTGACATTCTGATTGATATCTTTCTATCCAAGTTGTTGTCTTAGTAGTAGCAGTCAACACTACTAGACCACGACAACAACGATGATGATGACGATGATGATGTTGTGTCCTTATTGTATGAAGAGTGAACGAATAGGAAGGAATAGTATAGAATAGAAACATGATGATCAGACTAAAGACCAATCCAAGCAAGACCATCTCACTCTCCCATTTCACTCACTCACCCATTCACTCAACTAGACCCAGACTGACATATTACTGTCATGCGTGGGAGAGCCTTCCCCTAACTGGCTAAATTGCCAGATATTTGAATTCTTCTAGAAGGGGGAAGGGAGAGTGTGTGGCCCACAGCATAGCATACACAAGACAGGCAGAGGGAGACAACAAGCAATCGCCAAGTGGCAGTGGCCGTCAGAATCGTAATAGCCAAGAGCTCCTCCCCACCTGCTGGCTCAGTGCTGGTTGAAGAAGCTTCATTACCTTCTCACTTGCTATCCATCCATCCTGCCTCATCATCATTATCATTATCATTCTTCATTCATTCATTAATCATGAAGAATAATAACAACTACCACAATGTTGTCAGAGTCATCCTTTGCTTTCTGCTCTTACAGCAGATCATGGTCTTAGGAAATCTCTTTCCTACCAGTCGATGGTTGAAAACCCCTTCTATCTCATCAGAGAAGAAGAAGCAGCAGCCATCATCATCTTCATCTTCTAGTATCTTTCACAGATGCTTATCACTTCGTGGTGGAGCAACAACTGGAGGAGGAGGAGGTGGTGGTGGTGAACAACAAGAAGGAAATAAGATTCAAGGTCATTGCATTGGTATTGACTTGGGAACCACCTATAGGTAAGTCCACTCTCTCTCTCCCCCACCCCCTCTCGCTCTCTTCATAGACTCCTTATTAACCTTCCCTGTTACCTGCTCTCTAGTTGTGTTGCTGTTTGGAAGAATGGACGAGTTGAAATCTGTCCTAATGAACAAGGTAATCGTATTACACCTTCTTATGTCGCCTGGACACCAGGTGAAGGACAACGATTAGTAGGAGATGCTGCTAAGAATCAAGCAGCTTCTAATCCTTTCAACACTGTTTTCGATGTCAAAAGATTGATTGGACGTAAATTCTCTGATGCTTCCGTACAACGTGATGCAAAGTTATTACCTTATAAGATTAATTCTGGTCCTGGTGATAAACCATTAGTTACTGTTCGAATGGGTAGTAGTAATGAAGAGAAAACTTTCGCACCAGAAGAGATTAGTGCGATGGTATTACGTAAGATGAAAGAGACAGCTGAAACTTATCTAGGCGAGAAGATAGTTCATGCTGTTGTTACTGTTCCTGCTTATTTCAATGATGCTCAGCGTCAAGCAACGAAAGATGCTGGGCAGATTGCTGGATTGAAAGTGGAAAGAGTTCTCAATGAACCAACTGCCGCAGCCATTGCTTATGGATTGGATCGTGGTAAAGCGAAAGAAGAGAATATCCTAGTTTTTGATTTGGGAGGTGGTACCTTTGATGTCACATTGCTGACGATTGATAATGGTGTCTTTGAAGTCAAAGCTACAGCTGGTGATACTCATCTTGGTGGTGAAGACTTTGATCAACGTTTGATGGACTTCTGTATCGCACAGTTTAAGAAGAAGAATGGTATTGATATTAGTGGTGATAGTAAAGCTATTGCTCGCTTAAGAAGACAGTGTGAGACTGCCAAGAGAACCCTTTCTACACAGACTTCCACTCAGATTGAGGTGAGTTAACGATCTTGTATATGTTGTGTTGTATATCTTGTATATTTTGGACTGGTCGGAGTGGGTGTCGATTTTCACAGTGCGGCCCCCTCTGTACCCTGCGCTGCACGCCTAGGCTGTTCCTACGGGAACAGTCACTTCATGTGGTATAGGTGCTAGCAGAAAGTTCAAGATTGATTGTGTATATGACTTGCTTCTGTGCACAGGCTGGGCGTTGTAGGCCTCTGGCCTCCGTCTGGCCAAAACTCTATATTCCACCTCTTGGTCGCGTCCTCATGGGCAATGCGAAGTTTGGAGAAAACCATAGAGTGTACATATATATATATACTTGAATATGTTATATACTTGAATATGTTATATGCTTGTGTGAAACTGTCCTTTGTTGTTATTTTCTGAGCTCATCATTTTTGTCATTGTTGTTTCATTAGATTGAATCTCTCAGTCAGGGCATTGATTTCAGTCAAACTATCACTCGAGCTAAATTCGAAGAGTTGAATATGGATCTCTTTAAAAAGACTATCGCTCCAGTAAAACAAGTATTACAGGATGCTGATATGCAGAAGGCTGAGATTCATCAGATTGTACTGGTTGGTGGCTCGACTCGCATTCCCAAGGTGCAGGAACTGCTCTCCGAGTTCTTTGATGGCCGTGCATTGAATAAGGAAATTAACCCCGATGAAGCAGTTGCCTATGGTGCAGCAGTGCAAGGTGCTATTCTTTCCGGTGCATCTGACCAGACTAAAGAGATTCTTTTGTTGGATGTATCGCCACTCTCTTTGGGCATTGAGACTGCAGGAGGAGTCATGACTAAATTGATTAATCGCGGAACAACCATTCCAACAAGGAAAACGCAAGTATTCTCCACCTTTGCAGACAATCAGCCTGGTGTTCTTATCCAAGTGTACGAAGGAGAGCGTTCCATGACAAAAGATAATCGTATGTTGGGTCGCTTCCAATTAGATGGTCTTCCACCTGCTCCAAGAGGTGTTCCTCAAATTGAGGTCTCATTTGATGTGGATGCAAATGGAATTCTTCAGGTACTAACATTGTGCATACTATCTGTATATCTTGTATATTGGACTGGTCGGAGTGGGTGTCGATTTTCACAGTGCGGCCCCCTCTGTACCCTGCGCTGCACGCCTAGGCTGTTCCTACGGGAACAGTCACTTCATGTGGTATAGGTGCTAGCAGAAAGTTCAAGATTGATTGTGTATATGACTTGCTTCTGTGCACAGGCTGGGCGTTGTAGGCCTCTGGCCTCCGTCTGGCCAAAACTCTATATTCCACCTCTTGGTCGCGTCCTCATGGGCAATGCGAAGTTTGGAGAAAACCATAGAGTGTACATATATATATATACTTGAATATGTTATATGCTTGTGTGAAACCATTTCTTGGCTTCTGTTATCTGACTGTTCTCAAATGTATTGTTCTCAGGTTTCTGCTCAAGATAAGCTATCGGGAAAGAGCCAGTCCATTACCATCACCTCTGATAAAGGTCGCTTAAGTGAGGATGAAATCGAGCGCATGGTTAAGGAAGCGGAAGAACATGCAGAAACCGATCGTCTTGCAAAGGAAAGAGTTGAAGCTCGCAATCAATTAGAGTCTTATCTTTATGGTTTGCGTAGCACTGTCCAGGACAGTTTGAAGGACAAGCTTTCTGAAAGTGATAAGGAAAGCATTCTTAAAGCAGTCAACGATGGTTTGCACTGGGTGGAAGAGCATCCATCAGCGACTAAAGAGGAGTATGATGAAAAGAAACAGGAGGTAGAGGCCATTGCTAGTCCTATTATTACTCAGGCTTACAAGGGCGCTTCGCCCTCTTCTAATGATAATGACGATCATGACCCTGAGGATGATTCATCTTCTGGTCCCACTGTCGAAGAGGTTGATTGAGACTGAGTGTCCTCGTTAATGCAAGCCTTCAACCCATCCCTCCCCACCTTGTTTTGTACAATTTCCCTGTAAATAGTTCTCTAATTTAACATCATTTTCTTCTATTATCCACCCATCCTCTTTCTCAACTATGAGTTAAAAATTGTATTCTAACAGCTCGCTCACACTATATTGTCAACCGGTCCACAGTGTTGGATCTCCTGGATCTGCAATCTGGATCTAACAACCATACATCCCTCACCTCCTTCATGAGAAAGTCACTCTTTTGCACTTTTATCTCGTAGATGCGCGTCTTAACGGATGACGCCATGACAGAGGATTTGCATCGTAGCTGAGCTCCACCCCAGTCTGTCTTGTTGTTCGGGATTAATACAGTAGTAGTTAGTGACCATTACTTGATCTCCAATGAAGTGCTTTCAAGGTATTCTAAGGACGCTGCTCTGTTTCTCCATGCTTCTTCTGGCCAAGAAGTGTGCTGGCTTTCTCTTTACTCGAGGAGGGAGCAGCAGATGGCATGGTTCTCATGGTCTAACGGTGATGACAGCCTCACTTGATGCTAAAGCTCAGATCTACGAAGAAATAAAGCGAGAGATCAAGTTTGCAGTGGCTAAGCAACAAGTTCCACCTAGTGAAGACTCTCCTGCTTCTCAGTTTGGATCAGTCTTGAGTGACTTCCTGGATGAATACACTGTGTAAGTACATCTCACATGAATATTCTTGTCCGTTGAAGTGACCATATAATATGATATTGCTTAGGTCTAATATTGAGGCAGGTGAGGATCCAGAAGTATTCAAGAAGAATGTCATGGTCTTCCTCAAAGGTGTTCAAGAGGCTGTCACCAATCCCTACCAATTCAGTCCTTACCATCAAGCAGTTCGCACTCCCTTTGACTTCTATCAATGGTACAAGGCTTTGTAGGACTAATCTTTGCTCTCTCTTGACAAAACTGATGGAATATCTTGGCTGTGTGTTAGGGGTAATGATTTCTTGCGACCCTTGGTCATTGCTGAACAATCTCGTCTTGTGGGACGTGAACAAGCAGAGAAACTACAAGCCTTCCTTGCTCAAGGACACAATGTTATCATTCTTTCAAACCACCAAACAGAGGCTGATCCACAAGTGATCTCTATCTTGTTGGAAAGAGAAGGTCTCTCTGACCTAGCGGAGAAGATTGTCTTCATTGCAGGTCATAAAGTGACCAATGATCCTGTTGCTATCCCCTTTTCTATGGTATTCAATCACTTGTCATTGTCAGTAGTCCTGTATTCATTAACTCTATTGACACTACCCTTATTGCTCTCATAGGGTCGCAATTTGATCTGCATCCATTCGAAGAAGCATATCAAGAATCCCCCCGAAGATATTCCTCGCAAACAGGCACAAAATTTGCAGTCTATGCAAGCTCTCTCATCTTTGCTAGCAGAAGGAGGAAAGGTCTTCTGGGTTGCTCCCAGTGGTGGACGCGATCGCCCCAACGAGCAGGACCGCTTTGTAGTGGCTCCTTTTGATCTTAAAGCGTTGGACATGTTCAAGCTTCTAGCCATGCAGAGTCCCAATCCAACTCATTTCTTTCCCATGGCTATGTATACCCACAAATTAGTTCCTCCACCCAAGATGGTTTCCAGTGGACTTGGTGAAACTCGCAGTGCCAAGAGAGGTGCAGTTAGTGTTGCCTTTCTTCCTGAGACTGATGGCCTTGGAGGTCTAAAAGACAAAGAGTTCGCACAGGACTTGCAGCATTCCGTAGAAGTTGCTTATGATGACCTTTCTGCCTGGCATGATGCCCACCAGAAGTGAGTGCTTTTTGTTTAGAAAAAGTGTTTTAACCATAAGATCAAGTGCTTCTTGTGGGTACTTTCTGTTTTCAGATGATTATTCTGGTTTGCTTGACATGTGAGTTGTATTGTACAATCTACGGACATTGGTTACTTGATAGGGATGGTGTTTGTAGGATAAATGACCATTACTTCTTCCCACACGTCCTCTTGTTCAGATGCCGACCCAAATGGATCACCCAAATAGCGAATATTTCTATTATTACTCCATGTATCATCAACAAGCTCTCTGGTGTATAGTGGCGTTTCCGCTGAAGGATTAGCGACGAATGCATAGTCATCATTGTCACATATTTCAAGACTCTCTGCACTCGCACGGAGGTTAGTTAATTTCACTTTATAATGTTGCTTCACGAAAGCATCAAAAAGCTGCCGATCGCTTGCCCTTAGCATTCCTGGTAGTAACCGTGCTCCTTCGTAGTAATGAAAGAGTGGTATTGCCAATGGATACTGTTGAAGGTGTGGTGCCAAGGAGGATACAAAGCCATTAATAGAGTCCAGCTTGAGTTTCTGATCCACTTGTCGTGATGGTGATAGCTCACCGGATACGTAGAGATCGAACTGCAGGACTGCTCTCAACCCTGAGGTAATAGGCGATACTCCATGAAATAGATCTGGATGAAATGCGCACCATCGCACCTTATTACTATCCTCTTCAAGGCGCCAATCACCAATTTTTGTATTATGTGCTCGGAAGGTAAGCTGTCCTCCTTCATGCTTACTTTTGACTTCAATCAATAATGTCCCTTGATGGCTTGCTGAACGTTGTCTATCACGATGTTCACGAAAGAAACCACCTTCAGGATAGATAATCAGCTTACAGAAGACAATTGATACACGCTCAGCAAAGGGGTAGAGCTCAGATCGTATGACAGTATTGATATAGTGCTCCAGTCGACGACATACTGCATTAGTATCATCAGATTGGCTATCTGTTTGACTCAATTTGAGAACCTTAGCATCAAGCTCAACTCCATTACGAAAAGAAGTATCCATGATTGATGCACTATCTTTACCCATCCTAGAGGGAGAAGCAAATTGTAATAATTGTTGTATATCTGGTTTAGCAACACTACCACAACTAGTGTAATAGCTATTATGTTGTTGTTGTTGTTGTTGGTCTAGAGGATTTGATTGAATAACAGTCATATGCAACCAGTCAAGATCAGAGTCACAAGATTGAACAGTGCAAGTCCTAGGAAGATCTTTCCAAGCTTGGAAGAGTGTCTGTTGATCATGGAAAGGATGACATGATGCTAGTAGTAGGGTGGAAGGGGAACTACTGGAAGTGGTAGTAGAAGGGGAAGGTAAACGTGTGGATGTCAAATGAATAGCAATTCCTATTTTCCAGGAGAGATAGAAGAGAAGTGATAGAATCAATCTTGTCATCATTCCTATTACTATGCAAGTTGAAGAAAGGATTGAAAACTGAAGATATTCTGATCGAACTGAAAGGAAATGAAGTATACGCCCCACATTTCGTTGGAATGATACCTAAAGAGCTAGAATCTAGACTATCTGGGTGCTTAAGTTAACAAGATGGGCTTTTGTTCATCTCATCTCCATCAGATCAATACAACAATTGAGATGACAAGTGTAAATATCACTTCCTTTGTGACAAATCTGTATAGTGAAGGATCTCTCTTAAGAAGGATCTTATATAGAAATGAAAAACAACATGGGAAAACTCGTATCTTTACCTATCTGAAAGGTGTTTGGAGACCTTTACATCGTATGACGAAGTCAAGACTGTTACTAGTTATTGACAAGGCCACAGAGACTTTACATTTGACATCCCTCTCACAAAGAGTCGCAGAGAGTAATCTAGCCTTAGAGATTGCGAGTCTGCGTGGTGTTGATCTCGCAGTGAAGGCTCTAGTGGTGGCTGCTCGGAAAGGTCACTGTGCACTGCTCTGTCTGACTGCTCAGCTGCGCAAGAGAGTCTTCACACCTATCTTCTCCATGTTAGCTGCCCTGACCAGTCGGATGTTGAGGTGTCTGAGAGAGCTATTAAAGTCTCTTATGGAAACTCATCAAACATTGCGCGATCGCCTCACAGTAAGCACCCTTCTCTACCCCCTTGTTACCAGCTTAGTCCACCTCATTGCTTCGTGACTCGTGTACTGTAGTTCTCTCTACCAACGCTTGACAATCAAGAGCATCATCGTGTAGTGGCTGGCTTGGTTCGTGAGGCGTTGAGGCTCATGCCCTCTCATGATGATCTTCAGATCTCTTTCCTCAAAGCCTCAAAAGAAGATTCCCCAAGGAATTCAACTGCTACGGATGAGGATAGTGATGGTGATAAGAAAGTTAGTGAGGTTGATATAAGGGAGATGGACGATGACGAGATGGATGACGACATTGGAGAATCTGTTAACCTACCACGGTGACAGATGCGAGAATGACATTTTACTGAGACTTTTGTGATTAATGATGATTCATAATTCCCTGGATTGGTAACTTGGTACGCGGTGATGACGAGCCGCACTAAATTATGCACTGAAATGATCTGAGTGCTTATTATCATCCGTCTAGAGGATGAAACATAGCATTTACTTATAGATTGATCTCTTTTGGCTCCATCACCACACTACCACCAGGACGACTCACGATAGTGAAACTATGTTGTCTATGAAAGCAAACACATCTTTGGTGTTCCAGGAGGAACAAAGAAGAGTTGACGACTCTCACGGGAGTTTATCGTGTGAATTCTGAGTGCACTTTGCCTTTATAATCTAGGATGAAACCCGGAAACCTTGAAGCAGTTAATGAGTAGTAGTTCTTCGAAAAGTGTCGGAAAGGTGCTTTCCTTGGGGGATTTAGATTTGTGCAAAACGTTGGTGTAATTGCGTGTCCTCTATTGCTAGGTTGCGTGGGGAAAACAAGTTGGCGATGTGGCAGTGTGAGTGCGTGCGGTGCCAGGGTGCATGTGCTGAGTTTGGTGTGTGCAGGAGGATGATGGAAGTGTTGACGTCAGAGTGAAGACTGACAGGATGATCGATGTGGCAAAGTTCCACAAACAAACCCAACCCTGATCATTCCTCATTCCGATCATTCCTCTTGCCTTTGCATTGCCTTAACTTGAGAATTAATTCTCTTTGATTGAGATTTGAGAAGATGATGTTGAACAAGATTGGTCTTATTGTGTTCCTTGCAATTTTCATGCTGACGGTTTTTCATCAGGCAAGTAGTAGTGAATGACAGTTGACTATTGCATGTTCTAAACAGTCATTTGTATTATTTCTATCACAGCTAGCGGAGGCATTCCACGGACTACCTTCCTCCTCCTCCCATCCCATGCGAATGACCACCTTAAAGATGATCTTTGGCAAAAAGGCAGCCCCTGCCGCTGCTAAGAAGACCGTAGAAATCATTGTTGATCGGAAAGTCATTACAAGCTCAGAAGCTTCTGTGAATCTGCGTAAGACTCTCATGGCCAATGGTGTTGATGTCTATCCTCTAAAGGCGAAGATCACAGGAAATTGTGGTGGTGCTGGTAAGTGATTGTTCATCGCGTAACCAGCCGTCTCCATCATGTTATCCTCTCTTCATCTAACTTAACTTCTCTTAGGTATTTGTGGCACTTGTGCTGTGAAAGTGATCTCTGGTATGGAGAATATTAGCCCCGCTTCCAAGAATGAGCAGAATACATTGCGCAACCGTCCTGCTGACCAGCGGCTGAGCTGTTGTGCCAAGGTTTCTGGTCCTATTACTATTCAGACTAAACCATAGAGAATGATTAGTTATGGTCCTTTAGTTTTGGTCTCTTTCACTGCCTCCCTCTTGTTCACTGCATCTTCTCTTCTTTTTGTTGTATGTGATGTAATATAAGTACCTTGAACTTTGATGACGTGTGGTTGACTTATGCACTACTTGAAAAGTTTGGGTCACCTTCCATCTGTACAGGCAAGTTGAACATGAGGCTCAATAAAGTATGTTAATGTGGGCAGCATTAAAACTGAGTCAACATACCATGACCCTTAATTGATGACTTGTTTCCAATCATGAACCTCTACTGTCTTGTGAAGAAGATAGAGATTATTTGTGAATACAAACATTGCATTACATGTATTGTGCCGGTTTATCGCCAAGTCACAGCGAGTCACAGACCGTTTATTCAGAAGTGCGTTTTTAGGCGCGTTTTTATAACCTTCTCCTTACTCATTCAGCAAAGTCATATTCACAAGAGTAAAACTCTTACTTTGTTATGGACAAAATCGAAATTCATCCTTCCCAAGCCTCTCGTTGAGAGGAGAACTGACCGACCTTCAGGACCTGCTTGGTGCTGGGCGATCTCTGCTGCCTCTTGAAGACTCTCACAAGAATAGGCCTTGCCTGGTTATGTCCTTGTCTCCACCAAGTAAAAAGGCACGTACAAGCTCGATGGAAAGACAGCATTCTTTGGACAGACATCCATCCTTGAAATTGGATGAGAAAGCTTTGAATAAGTTTTCCCGTCAGAATGCAGCTTTAGGTCAGAATTTTTCTGTTTGTTAACTTTTGATATGAAATTTTCTAATCATTCCTAATGAAAACAATTTGTCCTAGGCGCTGAAACTACAGCTAAGTTGATTAAGATGCATGTCCTGGTCTTTGGACTCCGTGGAGTGGGAGCAGAGACATGCAAAAATTTGGCATTACAAGGTGTGGGTGGAATCACTGTAAGTTACTCTGTTTTAATCTATTTTATGGATGATTTAATTGTTTCATTATATATCATTCATTATATAATTGAATTATCATGAATTCCGCCATTTTTCATTTTTTTCCCTTTTCCGTTTTTTGATATCTAACCAAAAAATGAATAAATGGTATCTTTTCATATATAAATCTCTCTCTCTCTCTTAGTTAGTGGATTCCCAAGTGGTAGAAATTCATGACTTAGGAGTAAATTTCTTCTTCCAAGAAAGTGATGTTGGCAAGGCAAGATGTCAAGTTGTCTTACCCAAGCTTAAGGAATTGAATCCTCTTTGTTCTCTTCATATTGCTTCTTCTTTACAAGAAGGATTAGCCTCTGATCATCATCCTACTGCTGTCGTCATTACTCAACCTTTAGATCTCAATCAATTAATTGCGATCAATGAAGAATGTCGTCAACGTCATATCTCTTTCTTTTATGCTTTTACAGGAGGAGTGACAACAGATATCTTTGTTGATCATGGTCCTGATCATCATGTTCATGACTTTGATGGTGAACGTCCTATGCAGAAGATTATCACAAATATTTCTCAAATCTCTACTGAAGAGATTTTAATTCGTTATGAAACACCTGAAGGACAATTACCTGTTTCTATCACGAAAGGTAATTTTGAGATTTCGGAAGTGATTGGTATTGAAGGAGTTAATGAGAAGACTTTCCATGTCAAAGTGGGAGAGAAAGATCCTGTTAAGACTATTCGTATTCCTTATGTTCTACAAGGCGACGAAGAGTATCTGGGTGGTGGTATTCTCACTGAGAAGAAAATCCCTACCAAGTATCACATGGAATCTCTGGCTGAGAAGATCAAGCATCCAGGCAATACCTTTGCTGAACCACCTTCCTTAGTACTCACTGATTTACTTCATTTCGGGTCAGAAGTTCAACTTCATGTGGCACATATCGCCACCTTAACCTTCTTCTCGACTCACAAGCACCTGCCCAGAGCGAATCTCACCAAAGATGCTGATGAAGTGGTAGAAATAGCTAAGCGTCTTCTGAGTGATAAGGTTATTGACCTCGAAGACTTTGAGCTTGATGTTGACCTTGTGAAACGCTATGCTCTGCACAGTGGAGCAGAGCTTCAACCTTTGGCAGCCTTCACTGGCGGTGTGTTGGCTCAGGAAGTGGTGAAATGCACTGGCAAATTTACTCCGATCCCCGGATACATGCATTTCGCTGCATTTGAGTCCTTGCCAGACAATTCTCCAGATGACAAAGACACACAGCCACGCAATAGTCCTCAAGATGAATTGGCAGCTGTGTATGGGTGGCCATTTGTAGAGAAGCTTGGCAATCTGCAGTATTTCATGGTTGGATGCGGTGCTTTAGGCTGTGAGTTCATGAAGAATTTCGCGTTGAACAATGTCTGCTGTGGCCCACATGGCAAACTCACGGTAACCGATGCTGATCGTATTGAACTGAGCAATTTGTCTCGCCAGTTCCTTTTCCGTGAACATAATGTTGGCCAACCTAAGTCCAAGGCAGCTGCCGCTATGGCAAAGCAAATGAATAAAAACTTCCACGTTGAGCCTGTTGAGTTGTTGGTGGGAACTAAGTCGGAAGATACATTTGATGATTCATTTTGGCTGGGTCTGGACGGTGTTTGCAATGCTTTGGACAATATGGAAGGTCGTCTTTATGTTGATCGTCAGTGTGTGAAATATGAGAAGCCACTTCTTGAGAGTGGCACTATGGGCACTAACGGCAATGTGGACACCGTTTATCCTTTCAAAACGCGCACCTATGCTGAAGGTGGTAAAGCAGCTGAAGGAGGTGGTGTGCCTATGTGTACTCTCCGCAATTTCCCCCATCTGACAGATCATTGCATTGAATGGTCTCGAGATCAATTCGAATTACTGTTTGTTAAACTAGGCAAGAATCTTGAAAGCTACTTGGCTGATCCCACTGGCTTTGCGAACAAGATCCGCGATAAGGCAGCTTCCGAACCCGGCGCTGCTTTCTTCGATGTTCGTTCTGTTACTTCCTTTGCCAAGCTTGTGAGTAATCCTTCTATTGGATCTGCCGCACAGCTTGCTTATGACATCTTTCACTTCCTCTTCCGCGACCGCATTTTGGACCTTCAAGCAGCTTTCCCTAAAGATTACCGCATTATTGACAGTGTGACCAAGGTGGACAAAGGACCTTTCTGGGGAGATAAAAAGCGTTACCCTACTCCCGCAGTGTTTAATCCTCACGATCCTGCCCACACTGATTTCCTTCTCTCGGCTATCTGCTTGTTTGGAGTTGCCGTGGGTATTCTCCCAGCTCGAAAGGAGGGAGATGACCATTACTTAGAGGAATTCCGTCAGAAGGAATGGATTATTAACATTGCAGAGGGCTTGAGGTCTCCTGCCTATGTTCAAGCTCCTGTTTCTTCTGATGGCATGGAAGAGGCTGCATCGGCCAGCCCCACCACCAGCAAAGAGTCCGTCGATGAATTGTTGGGGCAGATGTTGAGTGACCTTGCTCATGCCAGTGCTGCTATCAACAAGGAGAAATCGAATAAGTTCTTTGAACCTGCTGATTTTGAAAAAGACGATGATCTCAATTTCCACATTGCCTTTGTCACCGCTGCTGCCAACTTGCGTTGTGATAACTATTCTATCAAGCGAACCGACTTCCAAGGTTGCAAAGTTATTGCGGGTAAGATCATTGCAGCCATTGCTACGACAACGGCTGCAGTTTGTGGATTGGTCATTCTGGAACTCTTCAAAGTTGTCCTCGGCAAGGACACGGATAGCTATATGGCTAGAATGATTGGATTGGGTGCATACACATATACTTCATTTACTGCTGATCCTCCACAAGCCCATCGCACCCGCACAGAGGTGGTGGTGCCTGATCCCACTGAGCCTTTGCCCGAGGATGCCTATGATGAGCATGGCCGAGTCAAGAAGGAGTATTGCACAACTGTGGTGAAGCGAGCTTATCCTGAAGGTCACAGCGTATGGGACAAATTGCCTGTCTCCGCAGATCTCACTCTGAGAGAATTTGCAGACTGGTTACTGAATGAACATGGACTCAAGCTAAACTCTTGGGACTTCGTTTATGCTTACAAGACTGTGCAAGATGAAGAAACCAAGACCAAGGAACAGAGTGGCGTTACTGCTACGATCTATCCCATTAAACCTGTATTGGATTACAGCTTGCTGCCTTCCTTGGAGCTCACTTTAGCTCAGGCCAGCGTGACCATCATGAAAACTCCTTTGGCGAAGCCAACACAGCAGTACGTTGCTCTGTGGAGAGAATTCAAGACGTTGGGATCCATCCCTGCCCAACCTGCAGCCTCACAGGATGCTATCACAGAGAGCAGCACCTTGCGAGAGATTCTTCAAAAGATGAACCGCCTGGCTGAGGAGAACATTGCCAAGGGCACCGCCGAAGCTAGTGCTATTTCATACCTTGAGAAGAGAAAGTTCGTTCTCATCCCCGCCTCTGAAACGCCAAGCTGCGTGCATGCAGAATCTGGTGAAGAAATCGAGCATCTTTGTGCGCTGAAGATCTTGTTGTAGTGGGACAAGTTACAGTACCTGCACCCTATCCTCGAATGCTCTCATAGCATAAGACGATATTGTAACAAAAGTTATTGCCCAACTCATGATTGATTGCACAGATGATGGTTGGTTCTTTAGCAATTATGGAGAACGATTAGATCACTCTTGCCATTAATTCCAGTGTGGTACTCTAAATCGAGCTTTCTATCATTGACCATTTCACGAAATACCATACTCTAGGTCCATGTTAGCAGATCCTAAATTGCCAGATTTGGAGTCTGGAGGAGTATCTTCCAAGTTAACACCAATTCAAACATCATCTTTCAATTCAATTCATTCCTTCTTCTTTTCTTTTTTACCAATTTACTTGATTATTAATGGAAGGCTTTGAAGAGCTTTTTGCGTCAACAAAGGAGTCGATTAGCAGTCTTCATCATGACCTCCAGTCCATGACTTTAGAAGAACAACAACTTCTTCTTTTACGTCATCAACTTGGCAAAATTAAGAAAATTCGTGAAGAACAAATAAAAAAAGATCGATTAATTATATCTTTGAAAGAACGTATTGCTATTTTAGAACATGATGCTGCTCAATCTGGTCGACAATTTGCTGATTTACAATCTTTAATGAATGATCGTATTCAAACATTAGAAAGATATCTATCTGAAAAAGAAAGTCAAGAAAGAGAATATCGTCAACAGATTCTCTTTCTAGAAGAAAGACATCAACGGATTGACTTCTTAGAGGAAGAGTTAACTTTAGAGCGGAAGAAGTAAGTGAATATGATAATGCCTACTGTTGACTAATCCCTTCCTATCCCCCACACACAGTGCCTTATACTGAAATCCTTCAGTCCTTTCTCTTCACTCACTTCGTTCTCTGACTTGATAGTCTGATATCTGACTTATAATTGAATGTCATCATTGCTTAGATGCTCACAATACCAACAATTACATGAACAAGTGGTGAAGGAATTGACGGTGATACAAGCCAATGCTAGTAGTGCTCATGTTACTTCATCAACAACAACAACTCAACCTTCTCCTTCAACTACGTCCGATCCATTGCCTCTTTTATTGGACACGCTGAGACAAGAGCTTGCAGCAAAGGATGCTGAGCTGCTAGTTTACAAAGAAAAAGAACAAGAACTGATCCAGAAAAGACAGCGACTGGAAGACTGTGAACGGAGCCATCTCTTACTTGCGGATGAGGTAGAGAGGCTTACTACCATGAATGGCCATCTGCTGGAAGATGTTCGTCACTATCAGAGCCAGAATGACTCGATGAAGAATCAATACGATGAAAACTATCATCGTACATTGGAAGAATACAAAGCTACAACTAAAGATATTTTGGATAGTTATCGAGGTTGTCTGGTGACGTTTGCAAGTAGCATAAATCAGATTTCATCATTAGTCACTGAGAGAATTGGCAACGATGTGGAGCAGCGAGTGAAAGGGATTGTAGAAGCTCTTACCACTTCTTTGAAGGGAGTACAGGAGGTGGAGAAGAGAGTTTTGGATCGATTTGTAAAGCCGTCACAACAGCCCATCAATCTGACCTTGACAAATGTGACTATCGACTTGCATCGTCTTGAAGCTGATCTCTCGCAATGCACGTCAGCCATCTTGGACTACCGAGCGGTGCAGATGGAACTGATACGAACCGGACAATTGCTAGTACAAAAACATTCTGTTGAAACCAGGTCATACTCTACGAAGACTGTAGTCGAAGAAATAGTAGACAAGGGTATCAATACTCCAGATCTCCCCACTGTGCCCTCCGTAGTTGCTACCACTCCTTCGGTGGCATACGAAATGATAAACAGAGCTTTCCAAGAACTGGAAAAGAAATTTTCCGCTGTATTGGAAGATAGCCGAGTTGCAGATGAAGTTGTCACGACTGTAGTGGAGGTATGCCAGCAAATTGGAATAACGTTTACCTCTTTCGGCGATGCTGCGGCCCCAACAACTTCCACGCAGGGACCTCCTTTCCCTGGTGAACATCAATTGACCAACCTTCTTCAGCACTTGTCGTTTCAGGCTGGCAAACGTGAGCAGGTATATCGTCGATTGGTCCAAGGGATTCAAGGACTCGTTCGCTCACTCATGACATACAAGCACCACTGTCATTCTCTTCAATCGAACTATTTGACACTACAAGAGGAGCATGACCAAGCCAAAGAAAGTTTTGAACGCCTTGAAGTTGAAGCTCAATTAGCCGTCCAAGTTAGCACGGATGAAGTGCAGCGCAGTCAGAACCTTCTTCAGCTTGATTATCAGCGGAAATATCTAGAGTGCGAGAAGCTACATCAACAACAGCTGTCAGAAGCACAACAAATATGTAAGGTTTTGGTGGATAAATACCGAGAAGGGCTGTTAGTTATACACTTTTTGCTTGACCGGCTGGATGACGTGGAACAACGAGGTGTTCTGCTGCGGGATGTTCATGTGATCAGTCAGAAGATGTTGCGGGGATATACAATACTTGCCAATGATGTAAAGATGCTTGCTTTGCTCTATTCAGAAAAGTCCAAAGCCCAAGATGAGAATCTCCGAGTCGCAGCTTCAACTCAAGCCACATCGACGAACAACATAATTAGCAGCCTGCCTAAATCGGAGCTTTCGTTTAAATCTGCTGCCTTGGTGGTATTAGCAGCCAATCGTTTGCGATCACTGCTGCGTGTACGTCGTGAAAAAGGCTCTCAGCGCATCAGTGAGTTGAACTATCTTGAAAAGAAATCTCTTTTGGTGAGCGGGACTTTGAAGGACCTGGATCTGTTTGTCAACTTTTGGACTTTTCCCAATATTGAGGAAATTCGTAAAGCATACCCATCTCAAGAGAGTGTTGACGGAATAGTTCACTATCTGCGTCACTTATTATCTGTGAGAGGCTCAACATCTGCTATGGAGGCTAACAAGATGGAGAAGCGGTGGAAAGCTTCTTCTAGTCTTATTGAGAGAATAAGTCGAGGTTTTCCAAAAAAGATCGATCGTGGTGGATATTGCAAAGAACTTTACGGACAGAAAGAGCTAAATGATCTCCATGCAGGATTATTGCAGCTCTTCTCTCAACGAGACGAGCTGTTTTCACAGAAGGATGAGTTGAGACGTTCCTTTGAAGATTCAAAGGTAAGCTCTTGTGCGATAAGGTAGTCTCGGTATTAAATGATCTGTCGTCATTGTTGTGCTATAGCAATTTATTGTGGAAACGGAGCGACGTGCTGATACCTTTTATAAGGAGAATGCATCTCTACGAGTGGAGAATAGTCGCTTGCAAGCTGACCTTGAAGAAGCCCATAGACAAAGCGAAATCCAAGCCCGTAATGCCGCCTTTAGGCTTGATGAAGAAAGAAAGAAATACCAGACTTTCAGTCAAAACAGAGGCAATGTGGATGTTAGCTTCGTGAATAAATACGAACAACAAGATCAGCAACAGCATCAAAGACGACGCAAAGAAGAGAAAGAGGCTGAACGAGAAGCAGCAGTGAATGAATATGAGAAAGATGGAGAACAATCGCTACTAAAACTTTCAAGATCTTTTTATCGGGAGAAGAGCAATAGCAATGAAGAGAAGGTGCGAGTTGCTTCTGCTTCCCAACTATCCACATCACAAACCCAGGATAACGTTGGAGATTCGTTCTATCGCACCGAGCAAGACAGTCCAGCTACTCCACCTCAGAAACCATCTCATTCTGTTGTGCAGGATCGTCGGGAGCTAATTAATCGGTTGGAAGAACATCGAAGAGATGTACATGAAGATATAGAAACAACAGCCCGTCAACTAGCCCACACGCGACTCTCTCAGCGCAGTCGTTATTCCACTCAAAGTTATGTTAATGCTGATCAACCAAGTTTCAGTCTGCTGTCTACCGAGCCAATTCTCAAAGGAGTTGACAAGTACCGAGAATCTCAACGCCCAACTACCGTGATTGATAAGGAACCACTTTCTCCTGCATCAAGCACAGGGGAGTGGAGCTTTCGCCAGCACTTTTTGGGTGCGAGCCAAACAGATGCGGGCATAGAGGCTACTACAAAAGCTCGGAACATTTCTCAGCAAAGTAGTGTCAGCGGTGGAAGTCGTTACAGTACTCCACAGCGAATGCGTGATGCTTTTCCAAACAGTACTTTGACCAGTGCTACTCAGACTCCCAATCATCAGTATTTACCCCAACCATGGGACTATTCTCCGGCCCTTCCTCAGCTTCATCGCCCTCAAGAAGCTCATTATCAGCATACTCGTGAAACAAGCACTCATCATTCGTCTTCTTCCAAGAATATTCGTAACAGCTATTCCTCATCTGCTGGTGGGCTTCATCACAGGAACAATGATGATGCGAGCCGTGATTATAGCCGTCAATTTGATGATTCCTTTGTGTCTACTCAATCTCAATCCCACAATGGAAGTCGGAGCTCTTCTCGGTCTAGAGAAAGTACTAGTTCGCGATTTCTTCGGATTCACAATGCAGAGCGCGCCAAAAATGAATTGAAAGATATGGAACTGCTTGAAATTTACTCTGATATAGGGCGGTTGACTGGTCGTCTGGAATCCCGTCTGCGACAAAGTCACAGCAGAGCTTCATCCCCTGAGCATTTTGTGAATAAGTGAGGTATTTGAAAGTTGTTTAGCTGCAGGATGTTTGATATGTGTGCAGATGATTTCAATCTCGTTGTAGCTTTAATTAAGTGTACCTTGAAGTGATGTGCGAGAAAATGTTAACCAACTTCAAAACGGAAATCTTTAAGGCAAGACGAAAGATGAATGTGCATCAGACATGTTCTGCATTGTAGTGCTAGACTGAACTAGGCTTCACACTTTAGCCTTTTGAGCTAACCAATAACTTGCGTTTAGCCTTCGTATGGAAAACATAACTGAGCTCCTGTTGTTAGATAGAAAGTTAGAAAATCTAAACAACAACCTCCAGACCTGCATATTGCATATTGTCAGTAGGCATAGCAGCTTCATAGACCACAAAGCTCAATCATCCAGATCTGGTCCTTTGGACCCCTTAACGAGGGTCTGAGAATTTGAAAATTAGTTTGAAAATTCAAATTATTGTTTCTGTGTGGGAAGCACTCAGTAGTCACTCAGTCAGTCAGCAGTCAGCGCACTTGCAGCACAGTCTATGAGAAGAAGACACAGACAACGAGCAGAGAATCAGAACTAATCAATCCAGATCCAGCTCTCCACTTCGCTTACTTGACAACACAAGCACACACACTTTCTCTCTCTCTCTTTGCTTGCTGCTACTACTGTTCCTTGATCTTCTTCTTCCTCTTCTTCTTCTTGGCGTGCTTAAATCATCGTGTCAACTCTTAAAGATGTATGTCATTAAACGAGATGGACGTCGTGAACATGTTCACTTTGATAAGATCACTTCACGTATTAATAAACTTTGTTATGGTTTGGATCCTAATCATGTTGATGCTGCAATCATCTCTCAGAAAGTCGTACCAGGTCTCTATCCTGGTGTGACAACTTCTGAATTAGATGAACTCGCCGCACAGACTGCTGCTTCACTTGCTACACGACATCCTGATTTTAGTACTTTAGCTGCTCGTATCTCTGTTTCTAACTTACACAAGCAGACTTCTAAGGTCTTCTCTGATGTCATTGAGGTGCTCCACACAAACATTCACCCTGCCACGGGTGAACCTGCACCTCTCGTCTCTGACCGTCTCTATGCTCTTGTCCAGGAGGTAATAATATCCTACCTTGTCTTTGCCTTCCCATGTGATGTAATGAATGATCCATACTAACTCATACATTACGACCTATCTGTCCATCATGTTGTCATGTTGTCTATATGATAGAATAAAGAACGTTTAAATTCTGCTATTATCTATGATCGTGATTATAGCTATGACTACTTTGGATTCAAAACCTTAGAACGTTCTTATCTTATGAGTGTCAATAAGGTCATTGTTGAACGTCCTCAACATATGATCATGCGTGTTGCCTTGGGTATTCATGGAGAAGACATTGAAAGTGCTTTAATCTCTTATGATCTCATGTCTCGTAACTACTTTACTCATGCTACCCCTACCCTCTATAATGCTGGTAAGTCCCCCTTCCCCTCCTTTGTGTTAATCATCTATTAGTGAGAGTCATAATATGATGTTATGACTTGATGGTTGTGTAGGTTCTCCTCGTCCTCAATTGTCTTCTTGTTTTCTCTTGATGATGAAGGATGACTCCATTGATGGTATCTATGACACATTAAAGCAATGTGCGATCATCTCTAAGTATGCAGGAGGAATTGGCTTAGCTATTCATAACATTCGTGCTTCCTCTTCCTATATTCGTGGTACCAATGGCACATCCAACGGTATCGTGCCTATGTTAAGAGTGTTCAACAATACCGCACGTTATGTTGATCAAGGTGGTGGAAAGCGTAAGGGATCCATTGCCATCTATCTTGAGCCATGGCATGCTGATATCTTTGAGTTCTTGGAGCTTAAGAAGAATCATGGCAATGAGAATGAACGTGCTCGTGATCTGTTCTATGCCTTATGGATTCCTGATCTCTTCATGAAGAGAGTAGAAAGCAATGGTACATGGTCTCTCTTCTGTCCTAATGAAGCTAAAGGTTTGTATGATTGTTGGGGTGAGAAGTTTGAAGAGCTATACACTCGTTTTGAATCTGAAGGTAAAGCTCGTAAAGTGGTTAATGCACAAGAGTTATGGATGGCTATTCTAAACAGTCAAGTGGAGACAGGTACACCTTACATGCTTTATAAGGATGCCTGTAATGCCAAGTCTAATCAACAAAACCTTGGTACCATCAAGTCATCCAATCTATGTACTGAGATCTTAGAATATACTGCACCTGATGAATGTGCAGTATGTAACCTTGCTTCAGTCAATCTCTCTGCCTTTGTGGATGAAAGCAAACGTGTCTTTGACTATGATAAGCTCTATGAAGTGACTAAAGTCGTGACTAGAAATCTGAATCGTGTCATCGATGTTAACTTCTACCCTATCATTGAAGCTGAGAACTCCAACAAGCGTCATCGTCCTATTGGTATTGGTGTTCAAGGTCTGGCAGATGCTTTTGCTAAGTTACGCTTTCCTTTTGAATCTCCTGAAGCAACACAAACCAATCTTTACATCTTCGAGACCATGTACTATGCAGCTGTAGAGGCATCCTGTGAGGTAGGTGGTTGTCCTATGCTAATAGCAGATTGGTTCACTTGACTTCTCTTCTGATGTCTCTTACCTGGTTGTTCAATAGCTTGCTGAGAAGGAAGGAACATACGAGACTTATGCAGGCTCTCCTATGAGCAAAGGTCTGTTTCAACCTGACCTGTGGGGTGTGACTCCTTCATTCGATAAATGGGACTGGACTGCTCTTCGGGCTAAAGTAGCCAAGCATGGTGTACGCAATTCCCTGTTGCTTGCACCCATGCCCACTGCCTCCACAGCTCAGATCTTGGGTAACAATGAGTCCACAGAGCCTTTCACTTCTAATATGTACAATCGCCGTGTGCTAGCTGGTGAGTTCACTGTGGTGAATAAGTACCTCTTAAGAGACCTCGTGGAAAGAGGACTATGGACTGCTGAAGTTCGTAATCAGATCATTGCTGACAAGGGCTCTGTCCAACGTGTTCCTTCTATTCCTCAAGAGATTCGTGATCTATACAAGACAGTGTGGGAGATCAAACAACGCACTATTATTGATCAAGCTGCTGATCGTGGTGCTTTCATTTGCCAATCTCAATCACTTAATGTCCATATGGCTGAGCCAACCACGGCGAAGCTGACGTCAATGCATTTCTATGCTTGGAGAAAGAAATTGAAGACTGGCATGTACTACTTGCGCTCTCAGCCTAAGGCGGATGCTATTCAGTTCACTGTGGATCAAGCCTCTTTGATGGTTCCTAAGAGTACCAGCACCCCACAGAAGTCTGCCGCAGCTAAACAGATGGCTTGTAAGGCCAAGGCAGATGAAGAAGATGGGGTGTGTGAGATGTGTTCTGCATAGACCTAGTCTCTGCTGTGAAGTGTACATACCAACAACAACTACTACTACAGGGTGTTGTTCAAACCCTATATGACGTCATATGACTGACTGTACTGCATGACTTGTGGACCACTATTATACCTGAAGAATGAGGCTAAGAATATCACCTCTACTATGTAAGATCAAAGAATTTTATGTGATATATTTCTCTGACACTCTTGTAAGACCTCAATGCTGAATGTCTGGTCGATGCTTATATGGCTTGGTGATGTTAAGATGGTGGCTTATTAGCTAAGATGGTGGCTTATATATGTGGGATCTTAGCGTACCCGCGCTCAATAATAATTGATTCCCCGGAAGACACAGCCAGAACATTCGCTGACACCCTGCATATCCATCACAATCTAGCCCATCATCATGGCTACCTCTCCTTGTTGCCCTCCTAACGCTTATAAATTCCTTGCCTCTGACTATACTGCTGTGGGTCAAACTCATCGCTTGGAGAATGGTCAAGAGTTCTATCACACTGGCAAAGTAGGAGAAAAGGCTATCCTACTCATCCCTGATATCTTCGGTTGGAATGGTGGACGTACTCGCCATATTGCTGACTTCCTCGCTGATGAGGGGTATTACACTGTGGTCCCTAAGATCATGGTGCCTCCTGTGGATGGCGGAGTCGATGGAGATGGTAAGCTAGTTGTGTGACGTCATCATAACCCGGTTGCTTATCTGGAGATATGTGACTTGTAGGCTTCAATGGCTTTAGTTCGGTTCCATTTCTTCTGGAGAACTTGAGAAATCGTTACCCTGCTTCTGATCTTTTGGCTCGTATCAAAGTGGTGGTGGACCACATGAAGAGTGAGGGAGTGAAGAAGATCAGTATCCTTGGCTTCTGCTGGGGTGGTTGGGTTGCTGCACATGTCTTGTCATCCGATGAGGCTGATAACTATGTATGCTGTGCAGTTGCTCATCCCAGTCTGATCCTGGAGGCTGGAGCCTTCGGTGGGGACGTGCTGGCACTCGTAGCCTCTGTGCGCAAACCCACATTGTGGTTACCTGCTCGTGGAGATGATGAGGAGTATAATGTTGGAGGTGCATGGTTTGAGAAGCTCAAGGAAAACCACCCCACTTCTCTCACTATCCCCTTCCGTGAAGTAGACCATGGCTTTGTTCCTCGTGGTGACGTCTCTGATCCTTTTGTCAAGCAAGAGGTTGATCGTGCTCTGGCTGCTATTCTGTCCTTTTTCCGCAGCCACATGTAATATAGTTTTGAGCTACTCAAATGACGCAAAAAGATCTTGAACTGTAATATGATATGAAGTGACGTGGCGTAACAGACTACAGCGGAACTGTATAATGTGATAAGAAGTGACTTAACAGACTACAGTGACCCTCTAATAATTGATTTTCTCATCTACCGAGGAGGAGGGGGAGGTTGGAAAGGAGTTGATGGGTAGTATACGGGCTGCACATAAGCACCTGGTGGTGGTGGTGGTGGAACTCCATAAGGAGCAGGGTAACCATATGGTGGAGGAGCGTAATACGCCATGGGCATCATCCCGTATGGCTGTTGAGGGTAAGCAGGCCATGCAGCTTGTTGAGACTGTATTGGTTGTTGATTTGGTTGCTGAGAAGCGCCAGGATTGCGTGAAGGTCGAGTAGGCTTTGCTCTTGGACCAGGAGGAATTGCATCCATTGAAGGTGCAGCAGCTCGCGCTTTTTGAACCTTCTTTGCCTTCTTAGCAGCCTGTTCCTCTTCATCATCGGAATACTCCACTTCATCTTCACCAGGCTAGTACATATATCAAGTTGATATGTGAGTGTGAGAATCAGACAAATAAGACGGGATAATTCAAACTAACCTCTTCATCAAAGGCATTGGAAGCATCTGATCCTTTGATTGTTTTCAATGCTTGTACATCGGAAGCTGTCAAGAAGCTCGCATGCTCTTTAGCTGTGTACACTGTAGTATTGGGGGTAAAGAGAGTGGTAATAGCAGTAGTGACACTGTCTTTGGGGAAGCGAACAATATAGAAGGGCTCAGTGACAGGTCCAAAGACTTCTTGTACCGCTCCTAAGACTGCTCCTTCCTCAGAGCATAGCAAGGATCCTTCTTTCAAGGGAGCATAGGTGATATAGGCTTTAATCAACATGGTCTTCTCATGGTCAATATAAGATAAGACAGTGCCAATGGCTTGGAAGGAATGTCTTGCTTGATCTAATCGATCCACTGCTAAGGGCTCAATGGCTTCTTCTTCAACCTCATGCTTACTACGAGGTGGACCACAAGGAAGAGAATCATCTTCTTCTTCAGTTAACATATCTTTCAGTTTTTTACGGAAATCTTGTGAAATTTCAGTTTCTTCTTCTTCTGTGTCTTCTTCGTCTTCGTCTTCACTGCCTTCTTCAGGCATATCTTCAAGAGGCGCTGCTGGGAGAGAGACATCTTCATCATCTTCCTCGTCATTAGCATTCATCTCAGCATCATGATGAGCATCATCATGGTCCATGGCCAGGACATAGTCTTCCTGCACATCTGCAAAGGAGGCAATATAGGCTAGATCATCCATAACTGGTTCATCTCCTCTCTGAACATCTTCTTCAATATCTTCATTGACATCATCTTCTACAGAATTCTCTCCATTTGAAGACTCCTCTTCATCACTATGATAGTTTGTTACCACGTCCATTCTTTGAGTGTGTTGATGACTCCCTTGACTCTTCAGTGAGAAACAGTTTCTGGAAGAAACAACGGATGAGGTAAAACTCAATGGTAAAATCTGTCCAATCGCTGCCGCGCTGACCTTTCACGCTCCCCACAACACCTTGCTGCCTCAGTTGATCCACAGAAACGGAGAGATGAGGTCATTCGTGTCTACATTGAAAAGATTTAAAGCTGTCTCTGTATTAAAAGGACCTGTTTTCCAAAGTGCTCAGCCATGGAGGGTTCCAGTTCGAAGCTTCTCTGGAGTCATTGAAGAGCCACAGTACATGTGTGATGAGGAAGGCCTGCTCCAGCCTCAGGTCATCCGAATTCCTTACTTACGAGACACCGTAAGACAAGAAATTTATGCCAGATATATCACTGACCCTGAGAAGTGGACTTTTGCTGCCTTATCTGCGCATTATCAAGCTTCTCTGGACCGTGTCAAAGCTGTCGTTCTTCTCATGCACCATCGCTATGAGTTCATGAAGAATGAAATGGGCTTTACCGTTGACATTGTTTCCAATGGTGAGAATAGTATTCCCAAGGTTGTTGTGACCATCCCTCCTCTGTGGCGTGCCCTCCACGAGAAGCACCTCGCTGCCCCTGAAGACCCTCTCACGAAGTTGCTGGCTGACCACAACGCTTCAGTCGTTGCTGAAGAGGACAAGACCTCCATGAACGAAGAAGAGTTGAAGAAGATCTTGGCCAAGATGGCTGACCATGATCGTCGTACAGAAAACTTGAAGGATTACGAGGAGGACATGGAGGAGAAGTTGAAGCGCATTGAAATGTCCGGCGTCAACACCAGATTTGCTGAAGTGCCTGCAGTTCCTGCCAACTATGATTTCCAGAGTAACTATTTCCCTCCCTTGTTGGGTGATGAAGAGTTCGAGGAGGAGAAGAAGATTCTTCTGAAACGTGTTGCAGAGGAGACCAGTGCAATCGTTCGTCCTAACGTCCACACTTATGTCCAGCAACATGAAGATTTGAAGGATGTCAAGATCACAAATATGGAGGCCAGGAAGACCGAACCTATTCGTTGGAAGTTGGCCTTCAGGGAGCTCACTCCAGATGGCAAGAAGCAGCCCACGGTCATTCGCACCCGTACTGGATCAATCAGACGTGCTACCCCCTTAGAAGAGATGCAGCGAAGCTGGAATGCTAGACCCTTGCCCATGGATGTTCAGCTTGCGGAAACGTTTGAGCACTTTTCAGAGAAACTCGTGAAGCCCTACACCGACGTGGACAAGGAAGACCATCTCACCTCGCGTATTTCGCTCAGCATGCGTGACAAGAGGAAGAAGGCAAAGGAGGCTGCAGATGCTAAAGGCAAGTAGATAATGGTAGAGAGGAGATAATTGGTAATTGAATGCCTCCGTCCAAACTTACATTATTACTCTTTGGTGCCCTTTTCGTCGTCAAGAAAAGGAGGAATAAGTGGTTACATACAAAGAAGACTAAACTATGAAATAAGGGACAAGCACGGAGGTATCATCCCACACTGGCAGTTGCTCCTGCCAGTCCATCTGTTGTTGCTGATGTCGAGCTGTAGTAATTCTCGCAACAACACTACGCTAGACTAGACTAAGCTAAGACTTGGAACAGCAAGAGCTACGCTCCCTCCGTCGACGCCGTTCACGCTCTGCAAAGTCTGCTAAAATAACTGACTTCCCCGACGGACCATCCAAGTCATCTCGCACTTGCGTCAGCTCTGAGCGATGACTGTGAAGCACTTGTCTGCCCAGCTCCACAAAGATTTCTTGGACATTCAGTCCACTTGATGCTGAGCATTCGATCACAGGTATACCAACTTCTTCTGAGAAGGCAACATATTCTTCACGTTTTGTTTGCCATAGTTCAGGTGAAAGATCAATTTTATTCGCACAGAGAACTAAGACACATCCTCTGGGTGCAATCTATACAAAAATATAAACCATAAACCAACCAAACAGACAGAAGAGAATGAGGGAACTGAGAGACAAAGGAAGAGAGAGTGTGTGTGTATGTGTGTGAGAGAGGATACCTCATTGATCTCTTTGATCCATGAAGGTAGTGCTTCAAAGGAATAGCGTAAGCCAACATCAAAAGTGATGGCAATGCCCTGAGCTCGACTGTAGAAAGCAGATGTCATGGATCTGAACCTCTCTTGACCTGCTGTATCCCATATCTGAAGTTTCACTGTCTCACTATCAATCTGAATCTCTTTAGCCTTATAATCTACTCCTATGGTAGCCTTTTGGGCGAAGATGAAGTTGTTCTCATGGAAACGTACTAACAAGGACGTCTTCCCAACACCTGTCTCTCCTACAATGAGCAAGCGTATGAGATACATCTTCTCTATAAAGTCCCTCTAAGTCTGTCTCTCTCTATATATATATATCTTATCCACGAAGTTGTTGTCTAGATCTTCAAGGTCGTCTCCATGGAAGGAAGGATCGCAATGATAGTAACAGAGCAATCTGAAGGAATCAACGCTCGCTCTCACACTCAACACTATCCCAGACCAGCCCAGAGGCACTTTTCGGACTTTCGGACTTTCGGACTTTCGCTGCGGAGTCTAAAAGAGTGGTTTAGCATATAGACCCAAGAGGTCTTTCCTATATTCACTTTCTGTTGCTATAAAGCATTTGCTAGCCTTGAATTACAGGCTGTATTTAAATAGTTGGATGGATGCCTGCTGATTATGCAAATCATTGTCTAATTTTTCAACTCAACTGCCGAAATCTCTCTGCAACTGCTTGCTCTCTGCTGCTGCTGCTGATGTGGTGCACCGTGTGTTGTGTTGTGTTGTGTTGTGTGTGTGTGTGTGTGTGTGTGTGTGTGTGTGTGTGTGTGTGTGTGTGTGTGTGTGTGTGTGTGTGTGTGTGTGTATGTGTGTGTGTGTGTGTGTGTGTGTGTGTGTGTGTGTATGTGTGTGTGTGTGTGTGTGTGTGTGTGTGTGTGTGTGTGTGTGTGTGTGTGTGTGTGTGTGTGTGTGTGTGTGTGTATGTGTGTGTGTGTGTGTGTGTGTGTGTGTGTGTGTGTATGTGTGTGTGTGTGTGTGTGTGTGTGTGTGTGTGTGTGTGTGTGTGTGTGTGTGTGTGTGTGTGTGTGTGTGTGTGTATGTGTGTGTGTGTCTGCGTGTGTGGGAAAAGAGAAAAGCTGCAGAGTTGACTTGCTTTGCTTTGCTTTGCCTCTCCTTCCTTGACTATCGTGGATCACTATTTCTATAAACTAGCAGTCTAGCCAAAAATATGACGAAGCTTCTCATCTTCTTCTTAATCATCACTCTGCTCTTTGCTGATGGATTCCGTTCTTTCCCTTCGATTACTTCCTCTTCTTCTATGAAGAAGAAGTTACGTCATCCTGAGACTTCTCTTGTTCGTCTACATCTATTTGATCGCATTACACGTGTGATTACCTCTAATGTGAACAACTTTATCAAAGGCTTAGAAGACCCAGAGAAGATCATTGAGCAGGCGGTACTGGATATGCAGAATGATCTCATCAAAATTCGTCAGTCTTATGCTGAGGTTTCAGCCACACAGAAGCGAATGGAAAGACAGTTAGAGCAAGCACAAGGAGCTGCTGCTGAATGGTATCGCAGAGCACAGCTGGCATTGCAAAAGGTACCTCTCCTATATCTCCTCTCCCACCACGTCATTACCCATGACTAACCAACTCATCACATACTCTTCTTACAGGGTGATGAAGAGCTCGCCAAAGAAGCATTAAGTCGTCGTCAAGTCCAGTTAGATATTGTTGAGAACTTGACCAAGCAGATCAAAATTCAAGCTGATGGTATTGAAAAACTTTATTCTTCCATGCAGGCTTTGGAGACCAAAATTAGTGATGCCAAGCGACAGAAAGAAGCATTGATAGCTCGTGCTCGCACTGCCAAGACCTCTGTGCAGGTTAATGATATGCTTTCAACGTTGAAGACATCTTCTTCCATGGAAGCGTTTGAAAGAATGAAGGACAAAGTGGAGACTCTAGAGACTCAAGCTGAAGTGGCGGGTGAGCTTGCGTCCTCGTCATCCTTTGGTCCATCCACTCCTGGATCACTGGAAGATCGTTTCCGTGCTTTAGAAGGATCGACAGTGATTGACGATGAATTGGAGAAGCTCAAGCGCCAGTTACCTGGTGGGCAAAAGCAGATCGCTCAGCTACCAGCAGCGTCCTCTCTCGATCTCGATGCAGAGTATGAACAACTCAAACGTGAAATGCGCAGGAAATAACTTGTTGGGTGTGCTACTTTGTTTTAGCCAGAAGTGCTTGCCTTGTAAATCAAATATGACCTTTCCTAACACAATAAATAAAGACGAGACGATACCGATACCAATCCCCACTAATCCGTGATCGATCTCCACAGTCGCTAAAGAACTAACACTCATATGTGTAATCAACCCTCTCTAAACAACAGAAGAATTCGTTTTAACTTCAATTGTTACTTGGAGAAGACTATAGCTTAGTGTAGTAGTAAGATATACTAGATAGTACCTTACACTACAATACAACACACCCCAACCCCATCCATCACTACCACCACATTCCTCTCCTTAGACTTGTAATGTTCTCTTGATCAACACATGCAGAGGAGTCGTGCCATGTCCAATCAGACGACTCAGCTGCTTGCCATCTTCAAACAAACCTCCCTGACAGGCACCTCCATCACAGTTCGCTATCAGATCAGCAATAGCTTGAGGAAGACCAGCTCCCAGCAAAGCCGAGGCATACTCGCTCTGACTCATGTTCACATACGGGATGCTGCGACCAGCTTGAGCACTCAACTCGGCTGCGAACTCGCTCAGAGTGAAGGACTCGTCTCCCGCCAGCTCGTACACTTGGTTGACATGGCTCTCAGGGGACAGTAACACTGACACCGCAGCCTCCGCGTAGTCTTCACAAGCAGCACCCGAGATCTTGCCCTCTCCTGCTGCACCCATCACAGCTCCATGTTGCAAGGCCACAGGGATACAGCGCAGGTAGTTCTCCGTGTACCATCCATTGCGCAAGATGATGAAAGGGATCCCGCTGCCTTTCAACATCTCTTCGCTCACACCATGTTCCACTGTGCATGTGGTCAACGGACTGTTGGGAGCGCGCAGAAGACTCGTGTAGACCAAGAGCTGCACACCACATCGCTTGGCTGCCTCGATCGCATTGCGATGCTGCTCTACACGACTTCCCATCTCGTTCGAAGAGATCAACAATAGCTTCGACACTCCGCGGAAGGCTTCTTCCAACGACGCGGGGTCGGTGTAGTCTGCCTTTCGGATCTCGACGGCCAGATCTGCGGCACGGGAAGGAGAGAGCACAGCCGCGATGATCTTCACTCCCGCACCAGCTTGCTTGACCAAGTGCTTTATGACAAGACGACCCAATTGACCCGTGGCTCCAGTGACAGCGATGCTCATCTTAGGGATGAATCCACTCCCCTTCTGCGTCGCCGGGCAGAGTTGACAGGCCCCAGGCTCGAGCCGTAGTGGACAACGATGGACGGTCGCCAAACAGAATCCCGCCTTCCATGATGGTGAGCAACAATCGGCCGGCACGCGGTTGCAGTCGAGAAGAATCGGCCAACAAGGCCGGTGGATCCAGAGCCGAGGGTCGTAATCCCAACCTTTCCTGCCACGAGCGCATGGCTGGCCAACGTTGCACTTCACCGGCAGTTTGTTCCAAACAGCGACGCAACAGCAGTTTTCGCACATCATAGGGTAAATCCACAAACCGAAACACGCATTTTCCGCGATAGGACAGCAGCCCCATATTCGTGGCCGCATGATCCGTTCCTCGTGACAATAAAATCCAATGACGAACGGACTGCATGTCCTGCAGGTCGTCTCCGTGTGCATTTAGATCATGCAAGTGGGACAGAGGATGAGGTTTTAAGGGTTGTTGTTATGAAACCACCATGTAGTTTTCTGCAGGTCGTTCAAACGTCTTGACATAGGTTGCATGCGCTTTGGGACATAGGGGGGTGTTCGTAATTTGGCAAAAGGACGTCCATCGCGGACAATCCACAGGATAAAATAGCCAACGCTGCAGCGACAACGGCAGAACAGTAACCAGACAGCAGCGGTAAACAGTGTTATAGTGACAGTCAAGCTGACATTATCTTTTAGTCCACGTTAAAGAAGACAAACAAACAATACCTATTCACTCTGGAGAGCTTGCGCGAGCCCTAGTTGGGCGGCGATATATTGAACATCTGCAGCACATCAAGGAAGTCATCATTGAAGTCGTCTTGACAATAGACCATTAATGGGACCTCATGTTCGCTAAACCTCACGGTCGATTGGGATGTGACATCTTCCGCTACCGCTTTATTAGTAACAAGAGCAAAAGAAGCAAGAGTGAACTGCATTCCAGGAAAGGAGGCCGTCAAGGCAGGCAGGAGGCTTTCCCAACCAACATTTGCTTTCCTTACGATTGCAGTGAAGAACTTGGAAGCATCAGAGCTCTTGGCTGTACCAGGGGTAATTTTTTTTCCGAGCTCGCCGCATTTGATTTGCGTCACTCCCACCAACACGGAATTTCCCTCGCCGCGCATCAATACGAAGGAGTCCAGACCATCGTAAGGAATAGGGACACAAATATTGTCATAGAGCAGATCCAAAGAAACATTCAATTCAGAACCTCGTGACACCAATCGGCGCGATGACCCACCAATGTGCCACTCCCAATTGTCATACTTTAATAACGGGTTGCTGAAGGGGCCTTTTCGTTTGGAAACTAAAGTTCTAATTATCAAAGGCTCCAAAACTTGTCCGGCCGATTCAAACCCTTGCCAACCTTTCAACGTAGTCTCCAGAGCCAAATACTCCAAGCGGGAAACATCCGCATAGATTTCCCGAAGTCGTATGATATGATACGGGTAAAGAAACTCATAAGTGCGAGTCATACCATTCGTATGCACGAAATGCTTGTCGATCAACTCCATCACAACAGCACGATGACCATGGTTTGCGAGTCGTAATTGCACTTCCGTTAGCCCCTTTTGCTTGAAATAGTCAACGGGATCACTGTCATCGTGGTTTGCCACGTATAAACTTCGAATTACTTCTCCATATCTGGGGTGGTCGACACAGTCCTCAATTTTAGGAAGAGCTGCGTATACGAAGGCCGAAATCTCTCTGAACTCATCAACCATTCGTCCCACTCCACCGGTCTTGCAGAATACCTCATTCACATGCTCGATCAGTGAATCCCTACCTCTCAATCTCAATATTTCCTCTAATTGAAGTTTTTCTCTAACAGGCGAAAATCTATATTCCACATAGACTGTGCAGTTTAAATTAGGGAAACCATTGTGTTTCGCATCATCGGGATCTTCCTTGAACGCCAATGATTTTAACCCCGCCGATGATCCAGAAATGATACCAAACCCCAATGTTGACTTTCCCAAACTGAGTATTTCGCGCGCGATTCGAATGGATGTTTGACGATCATCGCTCGCATACAAGGTGTCAAACTCGTCACCAAAGAAGATGAGACATTTTCGGTGTTCAAGACACCATTGGTTGTATGCTTCTGTTGTAAAGGCTCGATCAAATCCTAACACTTGTGACGGACCCAACAGGCTGCCGTCTTCCTCAAAGTTATAGTAGACTGCCCGGACATGTCCACCAGAATAGCTGTTGATAATCGTTGCAAGACCTTTCATTAGGGTCGTCTTGCCGACCCCTTTTGTTCCCGTTATGAGGACATTTCCGCCACTGCTAGTTGGATGCTGACCACCGATACGAAAATACTGTTCCATTCTCAGCCACGTGGAGACCACTTTGATAGCTATCTCCTCAACAATAGTAGAAGGATAAAGAAGATCATGAATTTTCCCTATGTCATAGTTCACTTTCCATCGTGTACGAACAAAGGTCATGCACTCCTCAGGCGAACTGAAAGGCGTCGGTGGTCTCTCCGGCGGTAGAACCGGTAACGACGTTTGAAGTTCATGGAGGTCATGCAATGGATGTCTATCGACCATTTCGAATTATTTTCAATCCTTGAAAATCTTTGGTTCTGCTTGTGAGCCCTTTAGAATGAACACACAGTATTGGTGCCATATTGTGTTTGAATGAATGGCGACCTAACGGAAACAAAACGAAAAGAAAAGCAAGTCTGGAAAGATGGGTTTGGTCAAACTCGAGATTTCCGTTCAAGGTTGCGCTCGAGGTGCTAGGTACGAAAGTCAACATGACGACACATGTAGAAATTGTCATCCATCCATACACGAAGGCTATCATCACAGCGGGTGGTCTGTCTGTCATGTCAGTTGGTTGCCTTCTTCTTCTTCTTTCTTCATCTTCTCAACAATTCCCTGCCAGCAGATGCTGCGCGGTGCACTGCGAGGCGGTGGTGACAGCAACGGCCAACCTGCCAGATCCTCCTCTTCCTCACTCAGCTCTGGGAATCTGG